>JAJOOE010000288.1:0-67342 GCA_036250405.1 Solanum raphanifolium
TAGAAACTTTATTCACCGACTCATAATGCATCAACCACATAGGCCTTTCTCATGTTCATAGGAGGAACTACCTTCTCCTAATCATGACATGATATTTATCCCTTTTATATCATCATAGGGTCCAATATGCAATGGCTTTCAAATGCACACATAGACATGATAAACATTTCCACTCATGAGGCAATTAAGCAATTCATACTAGTTGCACCCTAACATGAGGATTATAGATCATCTATTAGTCTTATCATTTAATCATCATACTATCAAGAACATACATGTCATTACCATGTTTAGTTATGTTCAAGGAGGGACTACCTTCTCCTAGTCACAACATACACACATGGCATCATAAACTCATAAGCAAGCATAACACCAAGGTCAATTCATTTATGGAGAAATTCTCAACTTCTAACCTATACATGCTCAACCTATGCATGCTCATACTCTCTTCCTCATGGAGTCAAGAGTGCATTCACCATATAAGGATGCATATTGACATGAGAAACATGAATTTTCTTACTAAAATTCCATTTTTATGCAATAAGAATCCTTCAAAACATGCATAACATACATAGATCATGCAACTCATAATCATATGCAAGACTCCAAAACATAAACAAGCTACTAGGAACTCTTTGGTCTCAAGCTTGAATAAGAATAGAAGGAAAAAAATAAGGATATCAACAACCTTACTACTCACTCATCATCCCCCACTTAGGGTAAACCCATCTAAGAGCACATTAAAGTAACCAGGAGAACTATCACTTACCAATTAAGCACAATGTCCCCCTCTTGGGATCAAGTTATGCAAACTCCTTTAATCCTTACCTCCTTCATCTCTAAGGTAGGAACCATTCTCCACTAAATCTTCACTATACTCCCTTAGGTGAGTATTTCAAGAATCCAAAAAAAATGAGTATCTATACCACTCTACTTCATATCTATCATCCAAAGTGGTTCTCAACATGGAGAAATCAAGGAAGTTCAATGTAGAAATATTAAGGGCACTCAAAACCTTACCATCTAGGCACATTATCCCCCACTTGGGGTGAGCTTAAATCAACTCTTTATCACATCTTACCCTTATCATCACCTTTGGTGTAACTTTCCGCTCAACCATGCCTAGGTATTATCTAAACACCCTCTTGAATGACCATACTTAAGATCAACCTTACAAGACAACTATCCTCTTTAGAGTTGGTCAACCTTTATTCTCTTGTCCTTCTCATGAACTAAGGGGTACATGCAACTCTCCAAGTTAATCTTAGAGCAAAACACTATCCCAGCTCATGGAACAAAGCCCTTTTTTTCCCTCTTAGGGCAAGCCTACACAAGAACTCTGATTCATACAAGGACAACCATGAAGTATCACTCATAAGAAAAAAAGTAACTTTCAACTCACACTAGTTACCACATTCCTTCAAAACTCCTCAAATCTACACCATGACTTTCTACTATGATTACCCATCACCATAAAGCAACTCATCATCCTAAAAATGATTTCATTCTTACCGTACGAATCTTATCATACGAGAACTACACCACCATACCACATTTTCAATGTAATGCTTCAAACCTCATAGGTCACACATATCCATGATTGGCGTCACTACACGATTTCCAAATCTACCTTCATATATACTCATATAGTCACCACATCATAATAAGCATTAAAACTCACCTTTCCTTCCCTCGATCCTTGCAACATCACCCCTTCAAAGTAATCACCTCTAGAAGACCATCGGACAAGGGAAAATAAGAGAGAGAGAGATCATATGGAGTTAAGCTTTACGGCACGACATAAAAGTAACGAAGAAAGTGAAACTTCTATCGTCCTATAGCCTCTCACTCATAGATGTGTCGGGACTCACACCGATGAACAAGACTCTACTAGTCGTGGCTCATGAGACGTTGAATACTAAGACCATTTTCATAACCTTATGCTCTGATACCAAGTTTGTAACAACCCGAGAGCACCTCCTAGCCGTTACCGGCGTATTCGCCCTCTCAGAAGTCTTATACAAGCCCTTAGCATTCGTCATAGCATTTATCATAGAAAAATAACGGAAAATTTAAAACTTTTCCATAATATAACACAAGACTTAAATGTCACCTCATTTAAGCATTTAATACAAAATTGAAGTACTACGTCTCAAGGTAGCCATCTTAAAACACGACTACAACACAAAAGGGACACAACCCTTACAATACAAAATAAACTACTATCTAGTACATTGAACTTAAGGAAACTCTTTAATATAAATGTCCTTGAATCTTTAAGGACACACCCGAACTTGGGAATAGTAAGCCAAGCTCATCACTTCTAGGAAAGACCTTTTAGCCACCACCACCTACACTTGGTGTAAAAAGATGAAGAAGAATGGTGTTAGTACAAGAATGCACTAAGTATGATAACCATGCAAAACATGCTTTTAAAAGGACATTTAGTAGGAAACCATGCATCATGCCTTTTTAGAGAAACTTCAAGAACATTTAGTACAATAGGAACAATATAAACCACATACATCATCATACACATGGAAACCATTCATAATAGCACATAGAGCCACTTATAACATTTTAGGCACATTCAATGCATACAATACATTACCTTCCTCTTTATCTTAACTACTTTCCTCAAGCAACCGTTAGGGAATACTTGGTGCAATGTATCACCTTAAGGTTACCAAGGGTGAACTTACATATAGCCTTCATCAATCCAACCACATATATTCATACAGTCATAAGCACACCATAAGACATAGTCTTCACATAGGAACCATCACCTAAGACAACCCCCAAGTCACACTAGTGCAATGTGCAAGTAGCATCCCATAATACCACTCACACCAAGTGTTCCTAGGAAGCCACCATATACTAGGCACATCATATTCAACAAGTCATAACATCTTCATTTAACATTTGACATAAGACCAACATACTTCATAACATCATATAAGGACTCATTCCTTTACTACATCATTAGTCATAACCCATTTAGTTCATATCATAGGTAAACCACCCTCACAACCCCTTCACAAGCTCACTTGTGCAATGTACACATGGAGTTTTATACCCCACATATACTAAACAAACCCATTAAGAAGTCATAAGTGTAATTCACATGCATAATCATACTTCATGTCTTGACATAAGTAAAGTCAGCCTTAACATGCTTTCATATTAACATACATAGACCATAGTCTTCATTACATAAAGAGCCTAATCATAACCTCCCTTTCCTGTTCTGTCTTTCAATAAGTAGTCAGTTGCGGGCGTAGTCAGACTTAACATTGATTGAAGCACATGTTGGAGAGAAGGCACCAGTCAGACCTGCAAGCACCGGGTAGTATGCAGCGTCAGATTTCAATTGGGAACGGAAAGACTTCACTTCAACTCAATAAATGACGTCTACTTCGTAAGTGCTAAGGGCCTAGGTATTCCTCAATGACTGATAGCGTACAAGTACCGTGAGGGAAAGGTAGCTAAGGCCCACTTTTACCTTAAAGATCAAGGTTTGTGAATGAAATGTCCTCTACTCGGTAGTAGTAGGAACAAGATGTAACTGATTCATCCGTGCCAACGAGAAGGGGTGCTTCACCCTATTAGAGTCCCATTGTGCAATGCATAAGTAGGGTCCATAGTCCTACCTACACTAAGTAACTCTTCAAGAAATCATGAATAGAGTTCATATTCTTGTCTTAGTTCATTTCTTAACTTTCGGGAGACATTGCCATAACCGACATATACCATGTGAGCTACATGGAATCCGATGTTCTACTCCCACACCGAAAAGAGAGGGTACTACTTGCCAAGGTAGGACCTACATACATAATAGCTATCTAGTGGATCCACTAAGCTAAGACCTACGGGGGCACGTAGTTATGGAACAACGAGATTGCTACTAGAAACCTTGACTTACTAGGCGTGGAGGTTTCCATCTCATGAGACAACATCTATGTTGGGAACCCGAACTTACTAAACGTGAAGGTTCTCTTGTGGGAAGCCGGACTTGCTAAATGTGAAGCCCGCACTCTCATTTTTTGTTCAGTCAGTGCTAAGCTCCAACTCCCTTTTTAAACATCTTTGACCCTTTATTTAACATTAGTTCATAAAGTAGGCTTTAGGGACTTAATCCCTCTTATCATATAGCTCAAAGGTTTCTAAGATGAGAATGGCCTTTCATCATAGAACCTACATTATGTGAGAATGACCTTTCACATAGTCATACCATATTCATAACATAGTCTAGTTTAGAGTACAATTGAGGAGACCTTTCAAGAGACTCACTTTCACTAGATTGTCATAAACCTTATTCATTCATTCATGTGTGTGTACATATGTGAGAAATCCTTTCACATAAATACCTTTATACACATATTTGTACCTTGCTAATCATACATTTTGCATGCATAATAAGATGTAATGGTGTATATAAGAGTTAACCTTTCAACAAACAGCATAACACATCGTATTCATAGCTATACACGTAGAGTGTGTGTGTGCATATTGGTCCTCATAGTGACATAATAGCAACAACACTGATATTGAGTGCACTTCCCTTCAAGAGATCACAACACATTCACAATGTCCCCAAATTATGAGCAATTCACATATACAGCCTTTAGAGATTCTAGACCACACACCCACACTTCATCATAGGAGAAAAGGACACATTCAACATTGAATAGGTACTCCTAACATGTATATGATCACACATTCATATAGGGGTCATATGGGTAGGGGTCATTCCACAATAGTACTTAACATAATCAATCATGTAGACCACACCATATCCCTAAAATTATCATTCACATTATACTCCTCATCATCAACACCCTTTAAACATCATGCTAGCATTGAGGATTTCATAAATAACCTTCATAGCACAACTTCATAAACATATGCATCATAATCATCAATTCACTTCACATCTATTGTCTTCAAGGCCATGATCTCAAAATGCATAGATAGACAAGAAGTAAACACCGCCACCATAAGTGGACCAAACCACGCAACATTAATTCTCACACTATAGACTAGAAGTTAGGTCAACTTACCAATTCTCCAAGCCATGATCACCATGGATCAATCCTCAACAATTATAATCAACTGACATAGATATCAATAGGAATCAACAATGTAATTCAATAACATAAACATAATCTAAGTACAATTCTATAAACAAAGGGATCAACCCATAACTTTGCCCATAAGGCCATAATTCTCAACTCATCAATATACCAACAATTGAATATGAATAAGTATAGATAATCATAGGAAACATCAATACAATCTAATTTTAATATAATTTCACCAATAGATATCATATTCACAAAGACCCACATCATGGGCCAATTTTAGAGAATTTGGGGATCATGGGTTCTTCAAGAATTCCTTAGAAAACTATCTTAAAAACCTTAATTCCACATTAATTCATCAATAGAATGATTTAGAAAATCGTTTGAAAAAGGACCCATGTTTAGATTGAAAATTGGGAATTTTGGTCTTTTAATCACTTTTGAGAATCTTTGATAGAACTCCTTAAATGAAAGGTTATTGAAGAATCAGGAGTTACCATACCTTAATTATTGAAGACCCATGAAATTGAAGAAGAAATCAGTTGAAAACCCATCTTCTAGCTTGAGCTTCATCAAGGTCTTGAATGGGGTTTTTGAAAGAATCTATTTTGAGAGGGAAGGGTCAATTTCAAGAATGGGGTCTAATTCTAGGTTTTGGGGGTTTTAACCAACTTAAAATACCCTAAAATAGGTAGAATGACCATTTATAATAATTCCCCAAAGTACCCAAACTACCCCTCACTTAGTTGGACCTTTACAACAAGTCAAACTTGAGTTTTATTTTCGCAGATTTCGTCGGGAAACGAGTTTGCGACGCGGAGGTGTTCCCATAAGTTTCATAAATTAAATTTCGAGACAGTAGAGTCCGCGACATGTTCGCGACGCGGACCAAACTTTTGTCCCTTGGTGGAAGTAGTCCGCGACGTGGACATTCTCCCTCCATGAGCAACTTCAAGCTGCATTGGCAGCTTGTTTGGCCAAGGGGTGGGGTCCTCCTCGGGGACCCTTAGGGTAGTCCCGGGGAGTCGTACCCGAACGTTTTGACCCTAAAAACATTTATTAAGACACTAGGGTCACCTCCACTAATTTTAGACTCCAAACAAAACATAAAGACATGAACAACATACTAGAACACACCAACACGTAAAAGACTAGTTTCTGAACGTCTTGGTCGTCCCTTAATGTTTGACTTCCAAACTCTTTAAAATAGACTAAAAAGGTTATTATTCATTAATTTAACAACTTATTAATGTATAAAACCGATGTGAGGCTCTACTTTATCCTACTTCATTTTGAGGGTTGTTACAAAGATCTTGTAAAAAATTTGATAAGGTATGAGCTTTGAGTTATGAGTTTCTCATTCTCCTTGAATTTGATTGACTAGTAAGTCCGAGTCTCCTAACACTAACAACTCTTGGATGCCCATGTCAGTAGCTACCTCAAACCCAAGATGGAAGCTTCATACTCTGACATATTGTTGGTACAATTGAATCTAAGTTGAGCTGTTATAGGGAAATATTCCCCTAATTCAGACATAAGAACAACTCCTATCCCAACTGCTTTCTTGGTAGAGGCCCCATCAAAGAACAACTTCCATCCCTGATTATCATCGGGAATAACTTCATCCACACATGATATCTCCTCGCCAAGAAAGTAAGTCTTAATATATTCATATTCTTAATCAATATGGTTCTCTGTCAAATGATCTGCCAATGTTTGAGCTTTCATTGCGGCCCGTGTCATATAGATAATGTCAAACTCTGTGAGTAATTTTTTCCATTTCGCAAGCCTTCCCACGGGCATGGGCTTTTGAAAAATATATTTTAATGGATCCATACGAGAAATGAGATAAGTAGTATAAGAAGAAAGATAATGTTTCAACTTCTGTGCTACCCTAGTGTACTTAGATTCATAAATGGTAAATTTCTTGTTGAGGTAATAAATGGCCTGCTCTTTCTTCCCAGTGCCATCATGCTTACCCAATACACAACCAAAAGAATTATCCAGTACTGACATATATAATATCAAGGGTCTACCTAGCTCTGGAGGAACCAACACAGGAGGATTCAATAAGTACCTCTTGATTCTTTCAAAAGCCTCTTGACATTCTTCGGTCCATTCGACCGTAGCATTCTTTTAAACAACTTAAAAATGGGGTCGCAAGTTGTTGTGAGTTGAGCAATGAACCTACTGATGTAGTTTAGCCTTTCTAGCAGGCTCACCACCTCAGTTTTGTTCCTTGGCGGTAGCAATTCTTGAATGGCTTTTATTTTTGAAGGATCTAACTCAATACCTTGTCGACTAACTATAAATCCCAAAAGTTTTCTTGACGGTACTCCAAATACACACTTTGCGGGATTAAGCTTGATATTGTACCTCTAGAGCCTTTTGAAGAATTTTCTTAAATCTTGCACATGATTTGACTGCCTTTTTGATTTGATGATCACATCATCCACATAAACTTCTATTTCTTTATGCATCATATCATGAAACATGGTTGTCATTGCCCTCATATAAGTTGCTCCCATATTTTTTAACCCAAATGTCATGACTCGATAACAATATGTACCCCATGATGTGATGAAAGACGTTTTTTCTATATCTTCATCATCCATAATAATCTGATGGTACCCCGTGTAGCAATCCACAAAAGATGCAATTTCATGTTTAGCACAATTATCCAATAAAATATGGTTGTTGAGCAAGGGAAAGTCATCTTTTGGACTTGCTTTGTTCAAATCACGATAATCAACACACATTTGAACTTTGCCATCTTTCTTTGGGACAAACACGATATTGGCTAACCAAGAAGGATATTGAGCGACTCGAATGACTTTGTCTTCAAGTTTCTTTATGATCTCCTCCTTAATTATTACACTCATGTCAGTTTTATGCTTTCTCAACTTTTGCTTGACCGGGAGAAACTTAGGGTCAATCGGCAACTTGTGAACCACCATGTTAGCACTTAAAACAGGCGTATCATCATAAGACGACGCAAAAACATCTTTGTAATCAAACAAAGCCTGAATTATATCTTCTTGTTGTTGTCAAGCATGTACACTTATCTTAGTCTCCCTAATATTTTCATGATCTCCTAAATTTATTGTCTCAGTTTCACTTATGTTTGGGTTTGATTTATTCTCAAAATGTTTCAAATGCTTGCTTACTTCTTCAAATACTTCGTCTTCATCATATTTGACTTCTCGGCTTATTATTTCAGGATTAGGTTGAAGATTAGATTGGATTTTAAGATCTGATGAAAAATTCAGCATGCATGTCATATCACTAGAATCGGCATATAAATAACTGTATAGAAAAAACAAATAAATATATTAGACTGAAATAAAAACACAATTACATCTTATTGAAAAGACAGATAGAGAGTTTTGAAATAAAACCATAAGATAAAATCCGAATTACAACCTTTGAATAAAACGGATAACATAAAGGAAAACAAGACAGACAATCAAGAATCATTCTTAATGGGGAGAGGAGTGGCCCCCCAATTGTTCAGCTGGACATCAGGACTAATGAATTGCACCTCTCTATTACTGAAGCCTTCTTCAATTTCAACCATATCGGCTTTGATAAATAAATTTTGAAAATTATCGATCAATTCTTCGTTAGCCTCCAATACTGGCTTTGGGAGTGGTAACTCAAGAGAATCTTCTATGTAGGTTTTGATGAAGGATTTGTATATGGGTGGTATTGGCTTGGTAAGTGACCATACTTTTCTTTTATGCTTTTTTGCCTTCATTTTTTCTTTGACTGTGGGCTTGTATCCTAAATCAAAAGTACCAAAGCTCTTACATGGATACACCGGATAAGCTCTCCCTTGAAAGAAGATCTCAAGCCTTTACCTGGTTCAAACCCATGTTTAACATTTCATTCACCATCATCACGGATGCCATGGGCAATTGTGGTTTTGAAATGAGATTTCCCTCAAGGATATGCTCAACAACCACTACCTCAAAAGCTTGATAAACCAGTGTCTGAGTCTTAGTATTCACTTTGTAAAAGGGAGGGAAGAGTCTTAATATATTGACAAGTCCCCCTCACCATGAACAATGACTTCTTGTCGGTCGTATTCAAACATGACCATTTGATGCAATGTAAAGGGGACTATTCCAGCCCTATGCACCAATCCCAATAATAGATTATAGGGTGCATTGATATTCAACACTTGAAAATTCACGGTGAAATCGACAAGACCTATTGTTAGTACAAGCTCTACCTCACCAATGGCATCTATTTTTGACCCGTCAAAAGCTTTAACACATACGTTGTTGGGTCATACCCTTTCAACACTAATATTCAATTTTTGTAGAGTTGACAGAGGAAAAATATTTTCCCTAGATCCTCCGTCAATTAGAACTTGAGTGACGTAGGAAAGCTCACACTTTACAGTGATATGGAGGCCTTGGTTATGTACCGTGCCTTCAACCGGTAGCTCATCATTTAAAAAGGTGATTCGGTTTACCTCAAATATCATCCCAGCAATATTCTCTAACTGACTTACTTTAACTTCATTAGGAACATGTGCTTCGTTCAAAATCTTCATTATAGCTTTACGATGTTCATCTGAATGTATCAACAAAGACAACAGAGAGATTTGGGCTGGAGTTTTCCTTAATTGTTCCATAATGGAATAGTCTGACAATTTCATTTTACTTAAGAACTCCTCTACTTCTTCTTTAGTGACTAAATTCTTAACTGGAATTTGGTCATTTTTAGTTTTCCGTAATTCGGTTGGGGCATAACATCTTCCCAAATGAGTCATTCCTCCTACTTCATCTACTTCTTTATTGACTTCTTTCCCCTTGTACGTTACGATGGTGGTCTCATAATTCCAAGGGTCAACCTTAGGGTTAGTCATTGGAAGTTGGTACATTGGCGTAACAATCACATGTGGAATATAGGCTCCTTGCACTATCAAGATAGGCTTATTTGGCCCTCCTGGAACAACCAATCTTGCCTCTCTTTGGATTTCCCAAACATCTTCAAGTGCTCCTTTTACGGTTAGGATGGGTTTGTTTGACATGCTCAACTTTTCCAACGTCTTTTCCACCCCTAAAGACATCATTTTTGTCAAGTCAATAACATTGACCGAATTTTCTATAGCAGTTTCAACCTTAAGGATTGGCTTGTATGGGACTGCAAATTCTTCATGACCATTCATCATCTCTAACATGCTTGTTTCAGTATGCCTCGGTAATGGATTTTGATTGATGTTTGGGCTTTCCACTATAATTCGATGAGTATCGATTTAATCTTGAATTTCCCTTTTCAGGCACCAATATATCTCTATGTTGTGCCCAGGAGCATCAGAAAAATGCATTCAACATTGAGAATAATCCAGATTTCCCGGGGGAGGATTCAATATTCTTCTTTCAATAGGACTTAAAACATTCAACGTCCTTAATTTTTGGAACAAGCTAGCATATGATTCTCCAATAGGGGTGAACTCATCCTTAAGTACATTTCCCTTCTTGTATTCTGGTCTAGGACGAAAAGGAGTTCTAGTGGTATTTTGGTGAATTGGTGGGGGTGGTGGATGATTTTGAGTGGTTGGTGCACGACATTGCAGATAAGAAGGGGGAGCAGTTGGTTGTGTGCTAAAAATGGGATATTGAGAGTATTGGATGGGATATTGTGGAGTTAGGGAAGGAAAATAGTGTTGAGGGTGATTATCTTTGACATAGATTCGACGCGCTGGTACAATGGTAGCTACATCTTTCCTTCTTTTCTTTCCTCCAAGATTTCCAGAACCATTTTGAAGAACTTGTGTTGTGGCTTTTCAGACATCTTGGATTACAATCTTTCTAGACTTGATGCCATTTTCCACCATTTCCCCAACCTTAATAACTTCGGCGAATGTTTTTCCGACGGCAGAGAGCAAGTAATGAAAGTAGTCAGGTTCTTGCGCTTGGAGAAAGACGTTGATCATCTCTGGCTCCTTCATTGATGGCTTAACCCTAGCAGTCTGCTCCATCCACCTAACAACATATTCATTGTAATATCCTGTACATTTTCTCTATTCTTGCATAATATGTGTGGCGTAGTTTGGCATGGTTATATCAGGCAGATATGACTTGGTAGCGTACATTGGAGACTAAGATTGCAAATAGGTGGCAAAATGAAGGAACTAAACTAAAGTTTTAGGTCAAAGGGACTCCTCAGACAAAGTTCTAGATTAAAGAAATGGCTCGGGTAGAACTACGCCCATTTGAAAGGTTAAATTATTTCATACCTTAGGGTAGGACTATGAGTCTCTAACATGCTAAGAATAGTGTGTTATGAGGTATTATAATAGCACAAGGTTCGTATGTTAAGTTTTAAAGTCAAGAAAATTAACAAAACTAAGGTTGGCAAAAGTTATCGAAGTTTCTCTAATAATATTTTCTTAATTTTTGGGTCAAATGTCTTGGATGTTTTTTCCCAGTATATAAAGAGTTAGAAGGCTGGTAACCTACCTAATCGAAGGCCTACGAGTCTAGTTTGCAACGCACAAAACCCCATATCCAACCGACATCGGAGTAAAGATTTATGAGGGTTTTACCGCAGATTGCGGGAGCAGAATTCGGGTCGCGATCCGGGTCGGGTAAAAAATGTGGTATGTAGGCTTACTAAATGTTTTAAACCATGAAAACATTTCTTTTCACTCCCTAACCAGAAAAAAAGTTTAAGATAGGGTTCTAATGGAGTTCTTGCATGATGAAGCTTAGTTTTTGATGATTTCTACCATTAAAGGTTCCCCCGTGCTTAGAAACGTGATCTGTACATGTGGAAATCATTTTCCCCTTCTATTTGCTGCGTTTGGAGCTAGTTTTTGAAGATATAAATTTGTAGTTATTGGTGTTTCTTCAAGGTTTACACTTGGTTAACTAAGGTAATCATCTTTGGACTCTTTTATGATTGTTTTTATGAAGTTCTATGGACATTTCGTCAAGTTGGGGCAATATTGCAAAATCTGCCAATTTAAGATCAATTATGAACTGTTTGTAGGTGCGTACCAGATGTGTATATATATAGTGATTATGAAGCTTAGGACATAAGGAACAACTTTCATGAAGAAACTATGGTAATTTGAGCATTCATTGGAAAGGTATGTTAAGGCTAAGTTACGTCCCTCATTTTAGCACCACTCCTGGGAAATTCCTAAAACGCCGAGTATGATATTTTGCTATTCTCTTGCTAGAAAGAGCTTTAGTGAAAGGCATTGGAATCTTAGCTGAATTATTTTTTCATGATTCTATTATTTTGATATTCCACTCGTTCGGATAAACAGATAATTCGACATCTACATGTCATTTTTTCGGTTTGCTTTATTATATCTCTGCATGTATGAATTCTTATTCTTCTTTGGGTAATGTGACTTAAAATATCACAGGAGACCCTTATTACTTGTAACCAACCCTCTTTCCCCAATAATGTTATTATGAAAATTCTTTAAAGTAACTCACGATCTTCAAAACTTTCTAATATAACTTAAATGTTTAAACTATTAGAACACTTGATTTTTTAAATACTTCTTTTATAAATAATCTAGGAACCAAGTTAGGAACTAAGTAAATCACCTTAAACTTGTTATGAATATCTACAAGGTTAGGTTATCTTTCTAAAATTCGAGTTAACTTTTCAAGTTTATTTGGAAGAACATATGAGGTTCCATGAAATGGTTACATGTTATACTAAAATGATTATAGGGTTATGAGAACAAGACTACAAACGGGCCAAGATTGGCAACATGACAACAATAACATATAGATGTTATGAATTCATGACATGACATGACATGCTATGCATTCTACTCTCGAGCTATAATCGAGAGGTATGGGGCTTATTGCCTGTATTTATACGTATGAGACGCAGATGGCCACAAGTTGGCGAATATGATATCGGTTCGCTACCGGAAGGCACCACCATTGCTAGCATTTGGTTGGGTATGTCATGAATTTGCATCTATATATATGTATTCACGACATACGATTATACGAGCATACTATGCATATTTAAATAGTAGGGGGCCAAATGTCAGCCATGGAGATTATTTGAGTTTTAGTTTCAGGTGGTATCTCTATTACCCTTTTACAGTAAATATTTATGATTCTACTTTCTACCTTACATACAAGTACATTTTTATTCGTACTGACGTCCCTTTGCCTGGGGATGCTGCCTTTGTTTCGTGTGAGCAGGTATAGGCAGGGACTCTAATTGACCCACCCGCTAGTATTCAGGTTTAGTTGTAAGTTGGTAAGCTCCTTCTTATCCTGGGGCTATCAGAGGATGTTTACTTTTGTTGTACAGTTTGGGTATAGTCAAGGCCTTGTCCTGACAATGCTTATATCACTCATAGAGGCTATTGCGGACACAATATTCTGGGTTTTCTTTTGTATGTTTCAATCTCCAACGCATAGTCTTGGCAGGTATATATATGTATGTGTAAGTAGGTTGTCCTCAGTTGTGACCTCGTCGGCTAGCTAGTACATCATTATTTTTTTTTGGTTTGTCTACCATTGTTTGTATGGTTTATTCTCATTCAGGTCATGACCTTTAGGGCCCAGGCTTCACTTTTTAGAGGTTGTGCTACCTAATCTTTTTGTCTTACAGTTTGGTTAGCTAGTATGTTTTAGTGGGTAACTCGATCTTATAGGGTATCAGCTTCCCCGACACCTATTGAAGCCCGATTAGATGCAGTACCCCAGCATCACAGGTTCCATTGGTACCTAAGGAAGCTAGGTACCTATTTTTCCTCCACCAGAGACTGGGGAGAAAGGGATGAGGGAGGAAATTCAGTTGCTGACTAGGATGGTTTATATTCATGAGCGACAACTGGAGTTAGGAGTAGATACTCGGAGAGACTGGTTAGAAAGTTCGAAGGTACAAGAGTTTCTTCATTTGGCCCCTCAATTATTTGTAGGATCTAGTCCTACTGAAGATCCCTAGGACTTTATAGACCATATATATAGAGTATTGAGGGTGATGCATGCCTCTATCACAGAGGCTGTGGAGTTGGCTTCTTTTCGGCTACGTGATGTAGCTATCCTTTGGTATGAGGCCTGGGAGAGATCTAGAGGACCTATGCTCCGCCAGCAGAGTGAGAGGACTTCTCTGAGGCCTTCCTTGCCTACTATTTGCCACGAGAAGTTTGAGAGACCCGTCTTAATCAGTTTATCCATCTGAAGCAAGGAACCATGAATGTGAGGGATTATAGCCACAAGTTTAATTCTTTGGCAATATATGCACCAGATATTGTACCTACCATGAGAGCCAGAGTTCATCGTTATGTTGATGCTTTGGCAGATCATCTAATCAGAGATTGTAGGGTAGCATCCCTATCGGATGATGTGGATATTTCCCACATACATACTTTCGCTCAAAATACAGAGGACCTTTCTAAAAGGATTTGTGATACCCGCAGGAATAGGGAGTAGAGTAGGAGGGCCCGTACTATGGGGTCTTATAGGGAGCCACATGACGATTTTAGGCCCCTATTCCATGGATATTTACCTCGGCCAGTGGGTAGTGTCTCTCCACAAGTGCAGGGACCGCGGTTTGATCGTTATAGTCAGTTAGGACCAGGTTAGAGCTCAAACCATCCTGAGGGTCGTCGACAATCGTTCTGTACAGATAAGACATCTCACTTCTCATTGTACACAGTGCAGTAAGCCTTACACTAGGTAGTGTAGACATGGTTCAGGTGCATGATATCATTGTGGGCAGATAGGACATTTTATTAGTCGGTGCCCGAGGTTGAGCAGAGGTAATCTAGCTCAGCCTTTAGGATCCACAACAGCCTATTCACCTTTAGTGCGTGCCCCACGACCAGGACCACAGTCTACTCAGGGTCGTGGTAGAGGGAGAGCTGGAGGAGATACATCAGGTTTGAGCGGTGGCCAGAACCGCTTATAGGCACTCACAGGCCAATAGGATTCAGAAGTATCCCCTGCTATTGACACAGGTATATTGACGATATCTTCTCAAGTTGTTTACGCATTGATTAACCTTGGCTTTACATTTTCATATATTACTCCATTTATTACTAGTAAGATTGACATTAAATTAGAGTTGTTGCCACAACCAGTTGAGGTGTCTACATCGGTTGACGATTCTATTTTAGCTAGTTGTGTCTATCGGGGTTGTACGGTATTAATTAATGATCGTCCAACATCCATTGATTTAGTTGAGTTGATTATGCTAGATTTTGATGTTATCATGAGTATGGATTGGTTGGTAGCTTGCTATGCTAATATTGATTGTTGTGCAAAGATAGTTTGATTTTACTTTCCAGGTGAGCCATTCCTTGAGTGGAAGGGTAATGCAGCCACACCCAAGGGTAAGTTTATTTCATACCTTAGGGCTCGAAAGTTGATTGCTAAAGGTTGTATATACCACATGGTTCATGTAAAGGATACTGATAAGGAGCCACGACTCTTCAGTCAATTCCTATTGTGAATGAATTTCCAATGGTATTCCCTGATGATCTTCCAGGAATTCCCCCTAGAAAGGGAAATTGATTTCGCTATAGACTTGCTACCTAATTCGCAGCCTATATCGATTCCTCCCTAATGGCACCTGCAGAGCTAAGAGAATTGAACGAACAATTGAAGGGCTTACTGGATAAAGGCTTTACAGGCCAAGTACTTCCCCATGGGGTGCTCCAGTGCTCTTTGTTTGAAAGAAAGATGGATCCATACAGATGTGTATCAACTATAGAAAACTAAATAAAGTCACTATTAAGAATAAATATCTTCTTCCATGGATTGATGACTTATTCGACCAGTTACAAGGTGCCAAATGCTTTTCCAAGATTGACTTGCGGTCTGGTTACCATCAGATTTGAGTAAGGAAAGTTGATATTCCAAAAACAGCATTTAGGATGAGGTATGGCCATTTTGATTTCCTTATCATTTCTTTCGGGTTTAGAAATTCCCCAGTAGCCTTTATGGATCTTATGAATCGGGTCTTCAAACCATTCTTGGATGAATTTGTGATTGTGTTTATTGATGACATTCTTATATATTCACAGTCGAAAGCTGAGCATGTAGACCACTTGTGAGTTGTATTTCAGACTCTCCAAGATTGCAGGTTATATGCTAAATTCTCTAAATGTGATTTTTGGATTACTTATGTCGCTTTTCTTGGTCATGTTATTACAAGTTAGGGTATTAAGGTTGATGGACAAAAGATTGAAGCAGTGATGACTTGGTCGAGGCCCTTGAATCCAATGGAGGTTCGTAGCTTTTTAGGCTTGGCAGGGTATTACCGAAGGTTTGTAGAGGGATTCTCTTCTATCTCTGCAACACTGACAAAATTGACACATAAGGCAACTAAGTTTCAGTGGACCGAGGCATGCGAACAGAGATTTCAGGAAATATAAAGAAGGCTTACCACTGCACCTATCCTAACTCTACCAGATGGTAATGAGGGCTATGTTGTTTATTGTGATGCCTTAAGAATTGGCCTAGGTTGTATTCTAATGCAACATGGTAAGGTTATTGCATACCCCTCTAGACAGTTGTGGAAGCATGACCAGAATTATCTGACACACGATCTTGAGTTGGCAGCAGTTGTCTTTACCCTAAAAATATGGCGGCACTATCTATACGGGTTTCATATAGATATTTTCTCCGATCACGAGAGCCTTCAATATTTACTTAAGTAGATGTAGTTGAACCTACGACAAAGGAGACAGCTAGAATTATTAAAGGACTACGATGTTGAAATTTTATATCATCCCAACAAAGCTAATGTTGTTGCTGATGCACTAAGTCGGAAGTCCATGGGTAATCTAAGTCATGTTGAAGCTGATAAGGCTGGAATTACAAAAGACCTATGCAAGCTAGTTAATTTGCAGGTACGCTTGGTAGATGCAGGAGGTGGAGGTGTTGTTGTTAAGAATATGGAAGAATTTTCCTTTGTGACTGAAGTGAAAAGGCAGCAACATGAAGATCCTGAGCTTAGAAAATTGAGGGAAAAGATTCCACAGCAACAATGACCCTTATTTGAGCTAACTAGAGATGGAGTCCTTAGATACCAGGGTCACTTATGTGTACATGCAGTTGGAGAGCTCCTTACAAAGATTCTTTCAGAGGCCCATTATTCTAGATATGCATCTCACCTTGGAGCGATGAAGATGTATTAGGACCTTCGACAGATCTATTGGTGGAATGGCATGGAAAAAGATATTACAGAGATGGTAGTTGAATGTCCTAACTGTCAACAAGTTAAAGCAAAGCATTAAAGGCCTAAAGGCCTAACCCATTATATTGAGCTTCCGTTATGGAAATGGGATATGACAAATATGGACTTCAACACTGGTTTGCCTCGCACTCCACGAAGGTATGATTTTATTTGGGTAATTATCGATAGGCTGACAAAATTTGCTCATTTCTTTCCAGTTAGAGCGACATATTCAACTAAAGATTATGCCAAGCTTTAAATTCAGGAGATTGTTCGCCTTCACGGAGTTCCATTATCTATTATCTCATATCGAGGAGCTCAATTTACAACACATTTTTGGAGATCGTATCAGAAGGGTCTAGGCACTCAGGTAAATCTTAGCACCGCTTTTCATCCACAAACTGATGGACAGACAGAACGTACTATTCAGACGATTAAAGATATGTTACGTGCTTGTGTACTGGATTTTAAAGGAAGATGGGATCAACATCTACCTCTTATCGAGTTTACTTATAATAATAGCTTTCAAGCTAGTATTTAGATGCCCCCTTACGAAGCACTATATGGGCGAAAGTATAGGTCCTCGATTGTTTAGTTTGAGCTCGAGGAAGCAGATTTTCTAGGTCCTAATCTAGTCCAACAAATAATTGAAAAGGTTAAACTTATTAAAGATCGGCTTCATACAACACAGTGTCGGCAGAAGTCTTATGCGGATGTTTGACGATGAAACTTATAGTTTGAGGTAAAAGATTGGGTTTTCCTAAAAGTATCGCCTATGAAGGGAATTATGCGATTTGGAAAGAAAGGGAAGTTCAGTCCTAGGTACGTTGGACCGTATAAGATTATTCGAAAGATCGATATGGTGGCATACGAGCTTGATTTGCCTTCAGAATTGGAAGAAGTCCATCATGTATTTCATGTATCTATGTTTCAGAAGTACATTGGAGATCCTTCACGTATTATTCCCATTGAAAATATTCGTATCGCTGAAGATTTATCTTATGCAGAGGTACCAATAGTGATTTTAGATCGGCAAGTAAGAAAGCTTCGAACTAAAGATGTAGCTTATGTGAAAGTGTTATGGACAAATAACAACATTGATGAAAACACTTGGGAAGAGGAAGAGGAAATGAGGAAGGAGTACCCCCTACTGTTTACGACTTAAAGTGAGTCACATTTCTATAATTGGCAATTATTTCTTCACAACGACTAATTAAATTTTCAGAAGCTCGAAAGTGCAATTTATATGTCTTCTTATGAGATAGCTATACAAAGCAAATGAGTTAAATTTTTCAGATTTTGACTCTAATTTGCAACTGTAACAAACATGGACTCGCAAATAAAGCCCTATGGAAAAAAACTCAACCAAGGAATTCTCTAGATCAATTCGCGTGCGAATGTTCATAAAGGGGGAGAATGTAAGATCCTGTACTTTTTCTCTATTCTTGCATAATGTATGTGGTGTAGTTTAGCATGGTTATATGAGGCATATATGACTTGGTAACGCACATTAGAGACTAAGATTGCAAATGGGTGGCAATATCAAGGAACTAAACAAAAGTTTTAGGTCAAAGGGACCCCTCAGACAAAGTTCTAGATTAAAGAAAAGGCTCGGGTAGAACTTCTCCCGTTCGAAAGATTTAAATTATTTCATACCTTGGGGTAAGACTATGAGTGTCTAACATGCTAAGAATAGTGTGTTATAAGGAATTATAATAGCACAAGGTTCGTATGTTAAGTTTTAAAGTCAAGAAAATTAGCGAAACTAAGGTCGGCAAAAGTTATCGAAGTTTCTCTAATAATATTTTCTTAATTTTGGGTCAAATGTCTTGGATGTTTTTTTCATAGTATATAAAGAGTTAGAAGTCCCGTGACCTATCCACTCAAAGGCCTACGAGTCTAGTTTACAACGCACCAAACCCTGTATCCAACCGATATTGGAGTAAAGTGTTATGAGAGTTTTACCGCGGACTGCCGGGGCAGAATCCGGGTCGCGATCCGGGTTGGGGCAAAAATGTGGTATGTCGGCTTACTAAACGTTTTAATCCATGAAAACATTTCTTTTCAATCCCTAACCAGAAATAAAGCTTAAGAGAGGGTTCTAATGGATTTCTTGCAGGATGAAGGTTAGTTTTTCACAATTTCTAACATTAAAGGTTGCCCCCGTGCCTAGAAACGTGATCTCTACACGTGGCAATCGTTTTCCCCTTCTATTAGTTGCGTTTGGAGTTAGTTTTTGAAGATATAAATTAGTAGTTATAGGTGTTTCTTCAAGGTTTACACTTGGTTAACTAAGGTAATCATCTTGGGACTCTTTTATGATTGTTTTTATGAAGTTCTATGGATGTTTCGTCAAGTTGGGGCCATATGGAAAATCTGCCGATTTAAGATCAATTGTGAACTCTTTATAGGTGCGTACCAGCTTTGTATATATAGTTTTTGTGAAGATTAGGACATAAGGAACAACTTTCATGAAGAAACTACGGTCATTCTAGCGTTCATTGGAAAGGAATGTTAAGACTATGCTACGTCCCTCATTTTAGCACCATTCCTGGAAAATTCCTAAAACACCGAATATGATATTTTGCTATTCTCTTGCTAGAAAGACCTTCAGTGTAAGGCATTGGAATCTCAGCTGAATCATTTTCATACTCTATTATTCTGATATTCGACTCGTTCAGATAAATAGAGTATTCGACATCTACATGTCATTTTATCGGTTTCCTTTATTATATGTCCGCATATAGGAATTCTTATTCTTCTTTGGGTGATGTGACTTAAAATATCACAGGAGACCCTTATTACTTGTAACCAACCCTCTTTCTCCACTAACGTTATTATGAAATATCTATAAAGTAACTCACGATCTTCAAAACTCTCTAATATAATTTAAATGTTTAAACTATTAGAACACTTTGTTTTTGAAATACTTCTTTTATAAATTATCTAGGAACCACGTTAGAAACTAAGTAAATCACCTTAAACTTGTTAAGAATATCTGCAAGGTTAGGTTATCTTTCTAAAATTCGAGTTAACTTTTCAAGCTTATTTTGAAGAACATATGAGGTTCCATGAGATGGTTACATGTTATACGAAGGTGTTTATAGGGTTATGAGAACAAGGCTACAACTGGGCCAAGATTGGCAACATGACAACAATAGCATATAGGTGCTATAAATTCATGACATGACATGCTATGCATTCTACTCTCGAGCTATAATCAGAGGTATGGGGCCTATTGCCTGTATTTATACGTATGAGACACAAATGGCCACAAGTTGGCGAATATGCTGCCGGTTCGCTACCGGAAGGCACCACCATTGCTAGCATTTGTTTGGGTATGACATCTATTTGCATCTATATATATGTATTCACGACATACGATGATACGAGCATACCATGCATATTTAAATAGTAGGGGGCCAAATGTCAACCATTGAGATTATTTGAGTTTCAATTTCAGGTGGTATCTCTATTACCCTTTTACAGTAAATATTTATGATTCTACTTTCTGCTTTACATACCAGTACATTTTTATTCGTACTGATGTCCCTTTACTTGGGGACGTTGGTTTTTGTTTTGTGTGAGCAGATATAGGCCGAGACTCTAATTAACCCACCCGCTAGGATTGAGGTTCAGCTGTGAGTTGGTAAGCTCCATCTTATCATGAGGCTATCAGAGTATGTTTACTTTTGTTGTACAGTTTGGGTATAGTTGGGGGCTTGTCCCGACAGTGCTTATATCACTCATAGAGGCTATTGTGGCACAATATTCTGGGTTTTGTTTTGTATGTTTCAATCTCCAACCCATAGTCTTGGCGGGTATATATATGTATATGTAAGTAGGTATGTCTTTAGTTGTGGCCTCATCGACTAGCTAGTACATCATTATTATTTTTGGCTGGTCTACCATTGTTTGTATGGTTTATTATCATTTAGGTTATGACCTTCAGGGTCCAGGCTTCACTTTTTAGAGGTTGTGCTGCCTAATCTTTTTGTCTCACAGTTTGGTTAGCTAGTATGTTTTAGTGGGTAACTCGATCTTATAGGGTATCGATTTCCAGTTACTCCTCTTATTTCGGGGTGTTACATTCACAAAAAATTTCAATAGTCTTTTTTCTCATAATGGCAAGAGAGGAACGGTCTGGCATGATGTCAATATTATATTGGATTTGTTGCACAAAACATCTAGCCAAATCATCCCATGTATGTCAGTTGGCAATATCCTGATCTATGAACCATTCAGATGCAATTCCCACCAGGGTTTCCCTAAAATAAGCCATGAGTAATTCTTCTTTACCCTCAGCACCCCTTAGTTGATTGCAATATTTCTTCAAATGAGCTATAGGGTCTCCATGACCATTGTATTTCTCAAACTTTAGGGTTTTAAAGCCAGCAGACAAATGGACGTGGGCAACATGCACAAATCACTGAATGAGATACCTTATGTTACCTCCCAGACCCTGCACATCTCTTATACTTTGTTCCAAACTCTTCATTTTCCGAGTCATTTCTTCATGTTCCTCGTTCTTAACAGTTTTATCAACTTGGACAGAGGAACTATATTGATGAGTGTGGGGATAAGAGCTTGGAATTTTAAGAGCCTCTTCAGAGATGTAGCTATCACCACGAAGAATTTTGGACAGAGGATCCTTATTGGATTTGGGTACCATCCTTGGTTGTGGGAAATTATTAGTCGGCTCAGTTGGAACGAAGAGTGGATTACTCATCATAGGTGTACTCAAAGGGCGCACCGTAGAAGTTCTAACTACATTGGATATGTTAGCATAAGGGCCGAATCCAGGTGGATAAATCGGATCACTTATCGACACTTGGATAGGGGGTGGTATATTTATATTTAGATAGTCATGGATTGAAGATGGTGGATCTTGTCCACTCATCCAAGCTTCGTACATTTCCGTCATTGGCTCTCTTAATATCCTTACCTCTTTTATTGACACGGTTTCCTATGAGACCATCTGATTTTGAACCTCATCAGTGTCCGACTCATTTCCATCTTTTTTAGTCATTTTCTTTGTCCTTTTTGACCTTGTATTGTAGGTATTTGATGCTAGATTAACCACAAATTAACCACAAATTAACCACATTTAAGCTAATTTGTCTCTCTTTCTGAATAGAGTACCAAACGGTTTGGTGTTAAGAAATTGTGCACATTGCATCCACATATATACTTCTAATATGGAAGACCTTATGTTTCATCCTAGCTTATCTAGGCGTTTTTCTCCTCTTTGGTTATTTTGTTGAAAAGGTTTCGATCGAACCCATTGGGTTGCCTACGTATCATGTTGGTGCATGAATCAGATCTTTACGTAGTTCAAGAATATACATTATTTTTTTATTATTATTATTATTTTTAGATTTAGATATATACATTACTATTTATATATTTATTTATTTATATTAATGGGGAAAAAATTAAACAAGAAATAAGCATAACTCAAAATATCATTCCAATGTTTGAAACATAAGTGGAAAAATGATAAAAATATCACCAAACGAATGTCACTAACTTAAATAGACACAACTTAAATAAAGTGTAGAAACATAGAAGAAATAAAGTAGGACTCAAACTAAAAGGAAACGAGACTAATGAAACAAAGCTTTGTTTCAACCCTCTTATCTCAAAGATCTAATCGTCACGCTTGCATCCCAATCTGCTCACTCACGGAGATTGTGGTCTTAAACGACCTCCTACACTCTGAAATATATCTTGCAATGAAGTCTAAGGTACTCAGCAAATTTAGGTACTTCTGCTAGAATTTGTTCATGGTTCATCTCTTGGTAATCCAGATCTATTTGGGTAGCACGATCAGCCAAACAATGGACCTTTCATCGAAGTGAATTTAAAGTCTGATTCCATCCTCGTATCTATTGATCACGGGACGCCACCATTTATCTGGCACGTCTTTCTTGAGTCAAGACTGACTCTAGTTCCTCTCGAAGTCTTCCCCTTTCACGAATCCATTGAGCTCTCTCTTGATCAAAATTTGTCTAAATTTTATGATCACCTGTCCTCAGTTGTTGTTGTCGGGATACCGCAAGTTCCGCAATTTGTGCTTCCCTAATTGTTGCCAGATTAACTTGTCCTTAGAGAAGGGTTTCTCTTTGGGTCGCCTTGGCTCTTTCCTCTTCGAATTCTACTTGTTGTTAGGTTAGAGCGGCTCTACCGAGCTCTAATTCTACTCTTAACGCCTCATTTTCAGCAAGGTAATCGCGCATAGCCAACTCAACTTTTATTTCTATCTCAGCCTCATGGTCTATTGGCTCTTTTATAGATATCTCCTGCATAACCTGGAACAGAGGTTTTTTTTCAAGTCAATTAAGGTATTATGGGTGAGTTTCTCCCGTGTGTCGCTCTTTAACCATCGTTCCAATTCCCATGACTATAAACCAATCCCAAATCTTTTTGGCTAATCCTTCCGGAAGAGGGACTTCTGGCCTAACTTCGGACACAAAATCTTTCATATCATCTGTAATAGGTAGAATTTGACGCCTACCCAAGTGACGTAGAACCCGTAGTGGTACGTATGGTTGTACACCCCTAATACCCACCAACAATAAAAAAGGACGAACAAACGACATGTGTATGACTTTTTCTCAAGGGAACCAAGGATAATTTCAAGTGATCTTATCTTTCGTTAGCGAGCGAAAACACTCCACCCAAGCATTGACCCCTTCTAGACACCTGTATTTCTTCACCCTTTGGCATGACTCATAATGTAATCGCTCTGATCCTGAATGAACCTTGCCACCGTAGGAGGTCGATAAAGATGTTCTACTATCCATAGTTGAAGAAATATGTTACATCCCTCGAAGAAACGTTTCCCTCTCTGGCAGATAGTAAAAGCAAGGTAGATATCATCCAAAATCATTGGGACGATGGTATAATTCTTCTTCTCAATTAATACATTCACTACCCCAGTCAAACGGATGTTAATCTTCCTGCCTCTCCTTGGAAAAACCCGTGTTCCTAAAAAATCTTCCATAAAAGCAAAACGTCTATGCTCTTTCCATGTTTCAAAACTTCCCTTATTGTTGAGTTTTGTTCCAAATTTCTTGAATCTGTCTTCTTTTCCATACCTATCATACAAAAATTGTAATGAGATCTAACCTTTGTCTAGTGATTCCTCCTTGACTTTGCAAATATTCAAGTGTTGAAAATATTTGTTGATAGATATGCCCCTTGGGGATACAAGCTTTATATGGTGCAACCTCACTCGGAACCCAGTAAAACCGGCTATTTCCTCCCAGGTTGGGATCAACTCAAAATTTGAGAAACGAAAAACATTGTTCACGGAGTCCGAAAAGGAAAACAGTTCTTTGATCGCATCCCTCTTAGGATCCACTCAAATGACTCTAGTCAAGAAACCTAAGTATTTGAATATTATGCCTTGTTCTAACAACCTCATGTCTTTCCACCATGTCCATAACTGCAAGGGAGTACAATCTACAACCTGGAGTGGTACGTTAGGATCTCTTTTCCTCTTTTGACACTTTCCACGAATGAGATGAACCATCTTGTGCCTATGGAAAAAAATGTCGGGTTAAGAAACGTTCATACTTTCGATTCTTAATTTATGGACTTCTTATATTTTACTTTGTTAAAGAAATAAAAAAATAAAACTAAAATAATAATAATAATATTAAAATAAAAAAGTGTGAAACTCATATAAAAGAATATAAACATTTGTATAAAGTGAATACAATTATAATCTAACTAATAAGATATTCGTTGGTTTGATATAAGTTTAACATTTTATTAGTCATTATTTTATCGGTTAATCAAGGTATAGATGAAGCAAACTAATGTTAGTATCTATTTTTATACATTGACTTTAGATATACATTTTTTTACTATAATAGTTTATTATAAAAAAGGGGATACCTGATGCAATCGCAACAATGACAAAGAAGATCAAAAAGATTTTTGAGGATAATGTCATCTTTTTTTAGTCAATAATGAAAAATCAGAGAGTAATTTATGTTGTAATTTGTGAGTTTTTTTTATGTACATTCTTCATGTTTTCATGAATGTTTGTCATTTGAACAATCAAACTTATAGAGCACATGTGATTAATAATTATCTAATTTATTTGAAAATTTCTTTTAATACGATACCTATATTCTCTTAAACAAGTATTTATTCTAAGAGTCCAATTGCAAAACAATTTCTAGTAAATACACATTTAAAATCAAGGTTTAAATAATGATTTCAATTAAATTTATTATTAAAAGCGACCATGATGAATTTTAATTGTTATTACTTATAGATAGAACAAAGAAAATATTAAAAAGTGATATACTTTTAACATGACAACAGTCAGCAAGTCAATACAGAGGGTGATAAATATAGCTTAATAAAGAAGTTTTGTGTAAAATAAGAAAAAAAATGAAATTCGTGAAATTGACTTTGCCAAAATATAATTTAAAAAAAAGAAAAATAATAAAAATAAATAAATAAATAATTGTTGGAAATTTCAACTCATTAATAGGGATAGATTGGTAGACCTGCCTATATATTATAGGGTACTTTTGTTTTGAGAAATAAATAGCTACATATATAAAAGAAAATTAAAAAAGATTAATTATATGCCAAACGTGCTCTAAATCTTCTTATCTTTCATCGACATGAGAATTTCAAGTTAAGATAAATAATTTGTAATGGTCAAACATTTATGTCATTGAGAAATTTTAGACTCGAATTGACTACTTTAGAGAGAAAACAAATTAGATTGGATGAGTTATATTTTTTGTTTTTAGGCCCAAATTGACTACTTTAAATGAAAAAGAAACTAAATTGTTTGTAAATTTTTTTTAGACTCAAATCAAATATGCTAGCTAAGAAAACAGCCTAGTAGGAAGATATCTATATATTTTTGACTATCTTAAATATAAAATTATCTTATTTGCAAAAAGATTTCTATTAATTTTTATAAATGACGCAAATCGGTCGAAAGATTTTATATATATATATATATATATATATTGTATGACAAATTAATTTTTTTATGGATGGATCAGTTCATCAAAACTTGCCCATGAATTGTGGATCCGTTCACCTTTCAATTGCTTGAAGGTGAGGATACGATCCCGGGCCATCATTACCTCTAATGGAGGAAACTGTATTGGATCCCGAGTATAGATTGCATGCTCACTTCCTCTGTTTGGATACAAATAAATTAACAAAACAAAACTAAAGATTAAGTGAAAAAACTACAACTAAGAAGAATAAAAAAAATTACTTAACTAAGAATTCCCAAATAACACCACTTCCCTGCAACGGTGCCTTTTTTATGTGTGCATAATCAAGGACACAACTTCTGATAGAAGTGTCTACGATCGTGCAATAGTATAATAACCCAACCAAGGGTTGGGATCGTTCCCTAGAGAGTGGTTTTGAGAATTAATAGAAAAATTAGTTCTAACTAGTCGTAGCTAAAAAACATTAACGATTAAAAACATTGTAAATTAAATGGGGACACAAGAGTGTCAATTAACAAAGGGGGTTTTGTCACTAATAAGTAAAAACAACAAAATTAACAAAGATTTGTAAGTAATAAGAGGGGATTCTTGGGATGTGATAGGAATACGGGATAGACTAAATCATTGGGTACATGCTTTTGATAGTAAATTCATTGAGTATTTGTGACTAGGCTAGACTTTAAAGGGGATAAGCTCTCTCTCGAGCAACTTACCCCGTTTCAAGCGGGTTCCTCCCGGACACCTACTTGCCGCATGAAGAACAACCTTCGCCTTAACCCACTCACTCTCCCGAACTGAGTGTGTGGCCATGGGACTAGGGTTCACTCTCTCGAGCTGAACCTCTTGTCGACCCACTCGCACTGGCCATCAATTTAGTGGTCTTAGTTTTACGACCTCTCTCTCGAGCATGCCGAAAACACATATATGAGATTATATTTGCAACTACAACCTCATTAAGTTCATCCACAACCACTAAACGAAATCACATTTAAGCTACGAATAGACTATCAGCAAGCAAGACCCAACAACTAAACTAACCCATATTCACAAAATCACATCCCAAGAATTGGGGTTTTTACCCACACATCAAGAGATACAAATTTATACCTAAATGATCTTGCATTCAAATGGGTATGAAGATTTAAGTCTTATTACAGGCCAAGAATAAAGAATCCAAGAGACTTGAGTCCAAATCCTTGGATATGAAACCCTCTTCTTTTTCTAGTTTTCAAAACCCTCTTAAACTCAGAGAAAAAATATCAAAAAGAACTATTCTATATGAAAATTATAATAATTGTTCCACTTTTAAAACTACAACTGTAACTACTATTTATAGCTTTCACAGATTTGTTCTGCAGTGGATCATTCGGTGTAATTAGTCGGAATCGCAATTCGACTCGGCGATTCACCTTTTGGTGTAGTTCATCGCCATCTTGCACCATCCTTCAGCATCGTCGTGCTATGGGTCATTGGGTGACATGGTACTGCCTAGCGAAACTTTTGGGAGATGCGCCGACCTCTCCCTTTTTCCGCCGACTTGATCCTTTCCTTCAGGACTCAGCATACTGGAACAAAAGGCAAAGGAAGACCCTTCGACGACTCGCCAAGTGGACTCGGCGATCCTCAGGCCTTCATTTTCTTCCTTCTTTTCAGCCTTTTCGTTCCTTTTTGAGAAATAGTGTCCATGCTTTCCTTCAAACTTCAAATACCTGAAACTTAGTTGTTTTCATCAGATTTTGAGATAAAATAAGCATTTGAGGACACAATTTCTATTACAATATAGCCCTAAATGAGTCCAATTTGTGGACTCATCAACACCCCTAACTTAAACTTTTGCTTGTCCTTAAGCAAACTCAAGTTCAGTCATTCAAAAAGGGTGTCTCGAACAGTGTTACACAAGACTCAATCATGAATGCACACAACAAGACTCAATTTACTTATGCAAAGATCAAATGTGCTCTCAAAGATTCAAGTTATGACTCACCAATATCAAAGAAGCCCACGCTCACAATACTTGCTTCAAATGCAAGTTCAAACTCAACTAAAGTGTTAGATTGCCCTCACAGAAAAAATCATTCCATAATCACACAATGGTTCACAGTTTAAAGCTTTGGAATAAGATGCAACGCTCACTCTCACAAAGAAGAACACCATGCATTCTTTCACCCATAGGCTTGACCGTATTTTCCAATCAACATTTGTTTCAGCTCACTCAAGATCAAAAAGGTCTTCTCAAGGCTAGTAATGGGGTTGAGTGCAGAGGTATGGTCATTTAGGCTTAATGACTTTAATCCTCATGAAATGTGGTGCTCACAACACTTCCTTTCCTTTTCCTTCATCATTATATTTAGTGCTCATAAGTCATCCTATTATTCACTTTCCATGGATTGTTTGGAAACCCCATCTCTTTGCACTTTATTCAACTACTTTCTTTTTCATTATTTTTATTTTTCTTTCTCTCTCTGTTTTTTTTATATGGAGGGTGTCCATTTTTCTTAAAACCATGGGTAAGATTAGACTTCCTTGCACTTCTTGATTTGCCCTTGTCTTTTCACCACACCCCAAACTTAGGCTTTTGGCCTAAGTTGGCTATTCAATTAACCACAATTCAAGAGGATTATAGGTAGTGGATTAAAAAAGGTCTAGTTTTCATCAAGTTTCTTCCAAAGAAAGGTAAAGGGGTGTTCAAAAGAGGTTCACACACTCACAAGGTAGATCACAAAAGAGATTTATGTCAATTGGTTCACACTCTTAGAAGTTGCCTAAGATCATATCGAGAGATAGCATCACTTATTTAACCGGACCATGGGGCAAATTCTAGGATCTATCATGCATGGTTCAAAGTAAGCTCATCATACTAGGCATTGACACTACAGTCAAACAAGAATCCACACTTTTGCTAGTGTGCAATGATCATCACAATAGACTCAATTCGATACTAGGCTAGTCATAACGAGATGCAAAGATTTCACATATTGTCTATGCAACTTCCTTTGGCCTCATTGTAGTCGTGCATTCATGTTCATTCGATTGAGAGCACTATTCAATTCATCGATATTGATCGAAATAGAGACTTAAATTTTGCAAAAGAATAGCCACATTCAACACACGACAGGTGGCAAAAAATTTCGGACGGGTAAAAATCATTTTGCAGTAAAATAAATAAAAGGAGCCATTAGCTCAATAACCCACAAAAAGCAGTGTAAAAACAATTTAAGCACAAAGCCCAAATATAAGCAAAACACAAACATTAATAGCACACAAACGTGGGCCTCACCCCACCACAAATAAATGCAATTTGTCCCCAAATGCAATTAACACAGAATCCAAAATGTAAAATATAGAAAAACAGAGAGGGAGGTAAAAAAAAGGATCCTATCTTGGTAGTCGCTCCATCTGTCTGGGCATCAGTGCCCGGAGTGACCCCCAGAAGGACCAGCTTCACTGGGTCTAGCAGCAGGAGCCTTTGCCGAGGAAGCCTGCACAAAAGCATCTATCATGATTTCTTCAGACTCGGCTATGTCATCTGCAGCAGCTCCTTCAAACATCTGTTCGTAAGTCTCTGCCTTTGAGTCAAGATAGGCTATCTGCTTCGCTCTATCCCCATGTCCAGTGGTGGTATGATTCATCTCAAGCACGTCTGGAATTTCATGTGCTATAGTCCACTTTATTTTATGGTGACCCAGAATTCTGGCGTTATTTTTGACAAAAACTTACACGGACCTCAGTTAAGACCTTAGCTATGGAGCTAGTTGGTCGCCACGACCAAAACGACCCATTTACAAGGTCAAACGAGCCCCAGAGCAGGTAAACCCCCCATTTTACCGATTATCGTGTGCTATAGTCCACAACATTTTATGGTGACTCGGAATTCCGACGTCATTTTTGCCAAAAACATACATGGACCTCCGTTAAGACCTTAGCTATGGAATCAGTTGGTTGCCACGGCCAAAACGGCCGATTTACAAGGTCAAACGAGCCCAGAGCAGGCAAATTCCCCATTTTGCTGATTTTGGTGTGCTATAGTCCACGACATTTTATGGTGACCCGGAATTCCGACATAATTTTTGCCAAAAACTTACATGGACCTCTGTTAAGACCTTACTTATGGAGCCAGTGGGTCGCCACGACCAAAAAGGCCCATTTACAAGGTCTAACAAGCGTAGAGCGGGTAAACCCCCCCCCCCCCCATTTTGCCAATTTTCGTGTGCTATAGTCCACGACATTTTATGGTGACCCAGAATTCCGACGTAAATTTTGCCAAAAACTTACATGGACCTTCGTTAAGATCTTAGCTATGGAGCCAGTTGGTCGCCACAACCAAAATGGGGGTCCATATAAGTTTTTGGAAAAAATGGCATTTGAATTCCGAGTCACCATAAAATGTCATGGACTATAGCACACGAAAATCAACAAAATTGGGGGTTTACCTGCTCTGGGGTTCGTTTGACCTTGTAAATGGGTTGTTTTAGCCGTGGCGACCAACTGGCTTCATAGCTAATGTCTTAACAGAGGTCCATGTAAGTTTTTTGTCAAAAATGATGTCGAAATTCCGGGTTACCATAATGGAGGAAACTCAATTGGCTCATGAGTATAGCTTTCCATGCTCACTTCCTCTGTTTGGATACAAATAAATTAACAAAACAAAACTAAAGATTAAGTGAGTAAACTACAACTAAGAAGAATAAATTTTTTTACTTAACTAATAATTCCCAAATAACACCACTCCCCTGCAACGGTGCCTTTTTTATGTGTGCATAATCAAGGACACAACTTCTGATAGAAGTGTCTACGATCGTGCAATAGTATAATAACCCAACCAAGGGTTGGGATCGTTCCCTAGAGAGTGGTTTTGAGAATTAATAGAAAATAAAATTTAGTTCTAACTAGTCGTAGCTAAAAACATTAACGATTAAAAACATTGTAAATTAAAGGGGAACACAAGAGTGTCAATTAACAAAGGGGGTTTTGTCACTAGTAAGTAAAAACAACAAAATTAACAAAGATTTGTAAGTAATGAGAGGGGATTCTTGGGATGTGATAGGAATACGGGATAAACTGAATCATTGGGAACATGCTTTTGATAGTAAATTCATTGAGTATTTATGATTAGGCTAGACTTTAAAGGGGTTAAGCTCTCTCTCGAGCAACTTACCCCGTTTCAAGTGGGTTCCTCTCGGACACTTACTTGCCGCATGAAGAACAACCTTCGCCTTAGCCCACTCACTCTCTCGAGCTGAGTGTGTGGACATGGGACTAGGGATCACTCTCTCGAGCTGAACCTCATGTCGACCCACTCGCACTGGCCATCAATTTAGTGGTCTTAGTTTTACGACCTCTTTCTCGAGCAAGCCGAAAACACATATATGAGATTATATTTGCAACTACAACCTCATTAAGTTCATCCACAACGACTCAACGAAATCACATTTAAACTACGAATAGACTATCAACAAGCTAGACCGAACAACTAATCTAACACATATTCACAAAATCACACCCCAAGAATTGAGGTTTTTAGCCACACATCAAGAGAGAGAAATGTATACCTAAATGATCTTGCATTCAAATGGATATGAAGATTTAAGCCTTGTTACAAGCCAAGAATGTAGAATCCAAGAGACCCAAGTCCAAATCGTTGGAGATGAAACCCTCTTCTTCTTCAAGTTTTCAAAACCCTCTCAAACTCAGAGCAAAAATAACAAAACGTATTATTCTATATGAAAATTAAAATAACTATTCCACTCTTAAAACTACAACTCTAACTATTATTTAAAGCTTTCACAGATTTTTGCTGCAGCGGATCATTCGACGTCGTTAGTCGGAATCGCCGATCGACTCGGTGATTTACCTTTTGGTGTAGTTCATCACCAGCTTGCACCATCCTTCAGCATCGTCGTGCTATGGGTCATTGGGTGACATGGTACTGCCTCGTGAAACTTCTCGGCGATGCACCGATTGCTTCCTTTTTTTCCGCCGACTTGATCATTTCCTTCAAGGCTCAGCACAATGGAACAGGAGGTGAAGGAAGTCCCTTCGACGACTCGCCAAGTGGACTCGGTGATCCTCAGGCCTTCATTTTCTTCGTTCTTTTCAGCCATTTCGTTCCTTTTTGCGAAGTAGTGTCCATGCTTTCCTTCAAACTTCAAATACCTGAAACTTAAGGGTTTTCATCAGATTTTGAGATAAAATAAGCATTTGAGGACACAATTTCTATTACAATATAGCCTTAAATGAGTCCAATTTGTGGACTCATCAACACCCCCAACTTAAACTTTTGCTTGTCCTCATGCAAACTCAAGTCTAGTCGTTCAAAAAGGTTGTCTCGAACAGTGCTACACAAGACTCAATCATGAATGCACACAACAAGACTCAATTTACTTATGCAAAGATCAAAAGTGCACTCAAAGATTCAAGTTGTGACTCACCAATATCAAAGAACCTCATGCTCACAATACTTGCTTCAAATGCAAGGTCAAGCTCAACGAAAGTGTTCGAATGCCCTCATAGAAAGAATGATTCCATAATCACACAATGGTTCACCGTTTAAAGCTTCAGAATCAGATGCAACGCTCATTCTTAAAAAAGAAGAGCACCATGCATGCTTTCACCCATAGGTTTGCCCATATTTTCCAATCAACATTTGTTTCAGCTCACTTAAGATCAAAATGGACTTTTCAAGGCTCATAATGGGACTGAGTGCAGACGTATGGTCATTTAGGCATAGTGACTTTCATCCTCATGAAATTTGGTGCTCACCACACTTCCTTTCCTTTTCCTTCATCATTATCTTTAGTGCTCATAAGTCATCTTATTATTCATTTTTCATGAATTGTTTGGGAACCCCATCTCTTTGCGCTTTATTCTACAACTTTCTTTTTAAATGTTTTTATTTTTCTTTCTTTTTTTTTATATGGAGGGGTTCCATTTTTCTTAAAACCACGGCTAAGAGGAGACTTTCTTGCACTTCTTGATTTGCCCTTGTCTTTTCACCACACCCCCAACTTAGGCTTTTGGCCTAAGTTGGCTATTCAATTAAACACAATTCAAGAGGATTATAGGTAGTGGATTAAAAAAGGTCTAGTTTCATCAAGTTTCTTCCAAAGAAGGGTAAGGCTTAAGGGGTGTTCAAAAGCGATTCACACACTCACAAGGTAGGTCACAAAAGAGGTTTATGTCAATTGGTTCACACTCTTAGAAGTTGCCTAAGATCATATAAAGAGATAGCATCACTTATTTGACCGGACCATCGGGGCAAATTCTAGGATCTATCATGGAAGGTTCATAGTAAGCTCATCACACTAGGCATTGACACTACAGTCAAACAAGACTCCACACTTTCGCTAGTGTGCAATGATCATCACAAGAGACTCAATTCGATATTAGGGTAGTCATAACGAGATACAAATAGTTCACATATTGTCTGTGCAACTTCCTTTGGCCTCATTGTAGTCGTGCATTCATATTCGTTCGATCGAGAGCAGTATTCAAGTCATCGATATTGATTGGAACCGAGACTTAAATTTTACAAAAGAACAGCCACATTCGAAACACGAGAGGTGGCAAAAAAATTTTAACGGGTAACAATCATTTTGCAGTAAAATAAATAAAAGAAGACATAAGTTCAATCATCCACAAAAAGCAGTGTAAAAATAATTTAAGCACAAAGCCCAAATATAAGCAAAACCCAAACATTAATAGCACAGAAAGATGGGCCTCACCCCCACCACAAATAAAAGCAATTTGTCCCCAAATGCAATTAACACAAAATTCGAAATGTAAAATAAAGAAAGTCAGAGAGGGAGGTAAAGAGGGGATCCTGTCTAAATAGTCGCTCCATATGTTTGGGCATCAGTTCCAGGAGTGACCCCCAGAAGGACCAGCTTCGCAAGGTCTAGCAGCAAGAGCCTTTGCCAAGGAAGCCTGCATAGCAACATCTATCATGATTTCTTCAGTCTCGGCTATGCGTCCGCTGTAAGTCCCTCAAACATCTCTTCGTTAGTCTCTGCCTCTAAGTCAAGATTGGCTATTAGCTTCTCTCTATCCCCATGTCAAGTGGTGCTATGAGGCATCTCAGGCACGTCTGGAATCTATACTGTTCCAAAGATCAAATGTGCACTCAAAGATTCAAGTTGTGACTCACCAATATCAAAGAACCTCATGCTCACAATACTTGCTTCAAATGCAAGTTCAAGCTCAACTAAAGTGTTTGAATTCCCTCACAGAAAGAATGATTCCATAATCATACAATGGTACATAGTTTAAATCTTCGAAATCAGATGCAACACTCACTCATACAAAGAAGAACACCATGCATGCTTTCACCCATAGGTTTGCCCGTATTTTCTAATCAACATTTGTTTCAGCTCACTCAAGATAAAAAAGGTCTTTTCAAGGCTCGTAATGGGGCTGAGTATAGAGGTATGGTCATTTATGCTTAGTGACTTTCATCCTCATGAAATGTGGTGCTCACAACACTTCCTTTCCTTTTCCTTCATCATTATCTTTAGTGCTCATAAGTCATCCTATTATTTACTTTCCATGGATTGTTTGGGAACCCCATCTCTTTGCAATTTATTCCACAACTTTCTTTTTCATTCTTTTTATTGTTCTTTTTCTTTCTCACTTTTTTTATATGGAGGGTTTCCATTTCTCTTAAAACCATGGGTAAAAGGAGACTTTCTTGCACTTCTTGAGTTTCCCTTATCGTTTCACCACACCCAAACTTAGGCTTTTGGCCTAAGTTGGCTATTCAATTAACCACAATTCAAGAGGATTATAGGTAGTGGATTAAAAAGGGTCTGGTTTTCATCAAGCTTCTTCCAAAGAAGGGTAAGGCTCAAGGAGTGTTCAAAAGCGGTTCACACACTCACAAGGTAGGTCACAAAAGAAGTTTATGTCAATTCGTTCACACTCTTAGAAGTTACCTAAGATCATATCAAGAGATATCATCACTTAGTTGACTTTACCAACATGGCAAATTCTATGATCTATCTTGCATGGTTCAAATTAAGCTCATCATACTAGGCATTGACACTACAGTCAAACAAAACTCCACACTTTTGTTAGTGTGCAATGATCATCACAAGAGACACAATTTGATAATAGGCTAGTCATAACGAGATGCAAAGAGTTTACATATTGTCTATGCAACTTCCTTTGGCCTCATTGTAGCCGTACATTCATGTTCATTCGATTGAGAGCATTATTCAAGTAATCGATATTGATCGAAACCGAGACTTAAATTTTGCAAAAGAACAACCACATTCAACACATGAGAATTGGAAAAAAAATTTGGATGGGTAAAAATCATTTTGCAGTAAATTAAATTAAAGGAGCCATAAACTCAATCATCCAAAAAAAGTAGTGTAAAAACAATTTAAGCACAAAACCCAAATATAAACAAAACACGAACATTAATAGCACACAAAGGTGGGCCTCACCCCACCATAAATAAAAGCAATTTGTCCCCAAATGCAATTAACACAGAATCCTAAATGTAAAATAAAGAAAGAAAGAGAGGGAGGTAAAGAGGGGATACTATCTAAGTAGTCGCTCCATCTGTCTGGGCATCAATGCCCGGAGTGACCGCCAGAAGGACCAGCTTCACTGGGTCTAGCAGCAGGAGCCTTCCCCAAAGAAGCCTGCACAATATCATCTATCATGAATTCTTCAGTCTCGGCTATGTTGTCCGCTGCAACTCCCTCAAACATCTCTTTGTCAGTCTCTGCCTCTGAGTTATGATCGGCTAACTGCTTCGCTCTATCCCCATGTCCAGTGGTGGTATGAGGCATCTCAGGCATGTCTGGAATCTATATTGTTCCAAAGATCAAATGTGCACTCAAAGATTCAAGTTGTGTCTCACCAATATCAAAGAAACTCATGCTCACATTACTTGCTTCAAATGCAAGTTCAAGCTCAACTAAAGTGTTAGAATGCCCTCACAAAAAGAATGATTCCATAATCACACAATGGTTCACAGTTTAAAGCTTTATAGTCAGATGCAACGCTCACTCTCACAAAGAAGAACACCATACTTGCTTTCACCCATAGGTTTGCCCGTATATTCCAATCAACATTTGTTTCAGCTCACTCAAGATCAAAAAAGTCTTTTCAAGGCTCGTAATGGGGTTGAGTGCAAAGGTATGGTAATTTAGTACTAGTGACTTTCATCCTCATGAAATATGGTGCTCACAACACTTTCTTTCCTTTTCCTTCACCATTATCTTTAGTGCTCATAAGTCATCCTATTATTAACTTTCCATGGATTATTTGGTAACCCCATCTCTTTGCACTTTATTCCACAACTTTCTTTTTCATTCTTTTTCTTTTTCTTTCTCACTTTTTTTTATATGGAGGGGTTCCATTTCTCTTAAAACCATGGGTAAGAGGAGACTTTATTTCACTTCTTGATTTTCCCTTGTCGTTTCACCACACCCCAACTTAGGCTTTTGGCCTAAGTTGGCTTTTCAATTAACTACAATTCAAGAGGATTATAGGTAGTGGATTAAAAAGGGTCTGGTTTTCATCAAGTTTTTTCCAAAGAAGGGTAAGGCTCAAGGGGTGTTCCAAAGAGGTTCACACACTCACAAGGTAGGTCACAAAAGAGGTATATGTCAATTGGTTCACACTCTTAGAAGTTACCTAAGATCATATCAAGAGATAGAATCACTTAGTTGACCGAACCAATGGGCCAAATTCTTGGATCTATCATGCATGGTTCAAAGTAAGCTCAACACACTAGGCATTGAAACTACAGTCAAACAAGAATCCACACTATCTCTAGTGTGCAATGATCATCACAATAGACTCAATTTGATACTAGGCTAGCCATAACGAGATGGAAAGAGTTCACATATTGTCTATGCAACTTCTTTTAGCCTCATTGTAGCCGTGCATTCATGTTCATTCGATTAACAGCACTATTCAAGTCATCGATATTGATCAGAACCGAGACTTAAATTTTGCAAAAGAACAGCCACATTCAACACACGAGAGGTGGCAAAATTTTTTGGACGGGTAAAAATCATTTTTTAGCAAAATAAATAAAAGGAGCCATAAGCTCAATCATCCACAAAAAGTAGTGTAAAAATAATTTAAGCACAAAGCCCAAATATAAACAAAATACGAACATTAATAGCACACAAAGGTGGGCCTCACCCCACCATAAATATAAGCAATTTGTCCCCAAATGCAATTAATACGGAATCCAAAATGTAAAATAACGAAAGACAGAGAGAGAGGTAAAGAGGGGATCCTGTCTAAGTAGTCGCTCCATCTGTCTGGGCATCAATCCCCAGAGTGACCCCCAGAAGGACCAACTTCACTGGGTCTAGCAACAGGAGCCTTTGCCAAGGAAGCCTGCACAACAACATCTATCTTGATTTCTTCAGTCTCGGCTATGTCATCCGCTACAGCTCCCTCAAACATCTTTTCGTCAGTCTCTGCGTCTAAGTCAAGATCGGCTATCTGCTTCGCTCTATCCCCATGTCCAGTGGTGGTATGAGGCATCTCAGGCACGTCTGGAATCTCTACTGTTCCAAAGACCATGGACACTTTGGTGGACTTCAGGTGGTCTACATCTTTTCGCAGTTCAGCAATGGCGGATTTTATAGTCGTCACCTCTTCTGTGGACCCTTTGTCGTTCTCACACACCGCTATCCTGGCTGCTAGGGGTTCAATGGTAGTTCTTAGAGGTGTCACAACATCAGATAAGGCAATCTTGATCATGCCTAGAACAAAGCCCTCTAGACTAGCTGCCCGACGATTAGCAGAAAGGGCCAGCTGTCCCATTCGGAGTAGGGAAGTCTAGGTGAGTGGGAGGTAGGGGAACAACAACAACAACAATGGTTCTGGGAGATCGTGCAGCAGCAGAAGAACCTAGAGTGTTAGTAGAAGTAGCAATGGTAATGGATATACCTAAAGACCCATGGGCCGGAGTAGGCAGAGGTGCCTCTACAGGTGATGATTTTGTGTTTACTAACTCAACTGATGCTGCCTTCTTTCTTTCTGCTTGATCCTTAAGGTACTCGATTTCGATCCTTCGGATATCATTAGAGGATGTGGGAATCACTTCCACGTCCTTCTTGGCATCTCGAGGAACCCGAGCTCGTTTGCATAATTTTGTGATCAAGACTGGGAATGGAAGTGAGGTTCGGCTCTACCTTGCACACATGAGTATCTCTGAAGCAATTATTGTACCCAAGTTTATTCGAGTCTCCTCTATGATGCAACCCAGGCAAGCTGCCTTGGCAAGGGGAATGATCAACTCATTCTGGGATGGCATAATTGTGCTGATGACAAAACTGAACCACAACCTTGCATCTATGTTCAGTTGTTTCTTTTCGATCGAAACTTCTTCTGCCAACCACTTTGGAGTCTCATCTAAAATTAGTGAGGCTAACCACTTTTTCATCTCATCCAGCTTCTTTGTTTTGTTCAAGTGCTGTCAGTGATCTTCAATATTCTTGGACATGCCCAAGATTGCGTTGATTACCTCACTATCACACGTCATCCTCTTGCCTCTAATAACCACATAGTCAACTTCTTTGAAGGTTGCTACTAGCTGCTTTTTCTGGGGTATTAGTGCACTATATGCACTGTAGAACACTCTTACCCAGTTTGGAATATAAGGGCCACGGGGTTTAGTGAAGATTTGGAACTTGTGATACCTCAGGCACTCCTTTATCTCTGGGTGCCTGTCTATAACCCCTTCTATGGACAGACGCTTTTCCTCCAGAATTGTCCTCACCCTCTCGGCCTTTACTCGATTCATTACCTGCTTTGTTAGGTTTAGTCATATCTGCAAAAGATTTGGAAGAGTTAGGGGACAAAGCAAATAGAAGCACATGCAATCTACTACAGAAAGACTCACTAAGTGGATCAATGAGTCGCCGAACCTCTTTGGCGAGCTAACTCAGACTCGCCAAAAGGATTGGCTTCAAATTATATCAAGTCGGCGATGAGAGGGTCCTTTTGGCAAAACACCGACTACTTTTGGCGAGCATGGGTCTGTCTGCCAAAAGTTATAGTGCATAGGGGGGTCAGAATAGCATACAAAGGGCGATCAAGAGTACTCTCGGTGAGTCGTCGAGTGTTTTCGGCGACCCATGACTTCTCACCAAAATTTACAGACTCAAACATCCAACTTGACATGATATTAAGGGCGAGATAGAGACATTGGCCGAACAACCGAACGATTCGGTAAGCTCGACCCAGCTCGCCAAATGGACCAACGTCCCCATTTTCAATCCATCTTCTCGAATTTAACCCCGCAACCCCCGAAAACAAAATCAAAACATGAACTAGATCAATTAAGCTTACAGTTTTCCTGGCCTTTGCCCAACTTAAATAGTATGCAGGGGCACCTCATAAAATTTCATTCATGTTAAATCATCAGATTTGTGAATCAAAAGAGGCACTTGAATAGTCTTAATTTATCAGAGAGGTACAGTGCATGACATAGGGTAAAATTACTTGCAATGAGAGTATAAATATTACAATTAAATGCAGGGTTTGGAGAACCAACCTTTTAGGCAGATTAAGTCAAGATTGCGATGCTAGGCAACAGAGTAGTACAAATCCAAGTACTACTAAATTAGCGAAAATACTCACGAGATTCGAAAATTTTGAAATACTAAGTAGGTGTGATTTTGCAAAAATCGAGAGTGAGAGAATATGAAAAAGGTTGAAAGTCAAAACCTGTGGCTTTATAAAAACCATCCAGATCTCACCCATTCGACGACATTAGTTGATTTTGCTTCGCTACTCGGTGATCCGCCAAGTGTTTATCTACCTCGCCGAGTTTTATAGGATCTTCAGTCAAAGTTAGGATCCAAATGGCGGTCTTTGTCGTGTTCGCCGATCTGGTCGGCGATTCGCTAATTGGACTTGTTTAATTCATCCTATACTTTTCACAAACTTTTCATGCCTAATCCAATAAAATCAAAACACCTTTCTTTCAAAAATAACAAATTACAAACATTTAAGGGTTTTGGGTTGCCTCCTAAACAGCGCCTTAGTTAACGTCGTGGCACGATGCAAGTTAGCACTCAAACTCCATTTTTGGGGTTAGCCGTAGTATCACTAGGCAACCCCTTGTTTTGTTGCGGGTGGAGATCGGGAGACACATAACCCATGAGGTTCTCGAGCAGCTGGACAGCTCTGGAATGAGACTAAATCATCCGCTTCATTCCTTCAATGTCTTCCTTCATTCCTTTCAGCTCTCTATCTTGCTCAGTCACCTTGTGGAGAATGATTGAGAGCATTCCCTCAAGGCGTTTAACCTCATTATCCTTGAGACTTCTTCTCTCATAGGGAGGGATGTATTTATCCTTCCTCTTACACTGGACTTCGATCTTCACCATCTTTTTGGCCAACTTATCCATCTGAGCCATTAGGGTGGCCAACATGAAGTCCTTTTCTACTTCTTCGTTCGTTTCAGCAATTTGATTAAGCAGTTAAGTTGCTATCACATATGGATGTTTCACAATTCATCCCGAAATGAGTTGGTCGACCAACCTCTTGTTTCCAGGACAAAGACTTCTCTAGAAACAGTCAAGGAGAGCTATGTCGGGAATGTCATGATTTGGGCATTGATGGATCAGTTCATCAAACCTTGCCCATGACTTATGGATCCGTTCACCTTCAAATTGCTTGAAGGTAAGGATACGATCCCGGACATCATTACCTCTAATAGAGGAAACACTATTGGCTCCCGAGTATAGCTTGCCATGGTCACTTCCTCAGTTTGGATACAAACAAATTAACAAAAAGATTAGAGGTAGACCCATACGACCCATGCCCTTGGGGTACTCAGACTTCACCCGATTTGCCCAAAATTGGCCATTTGACAACTTTAGCCCTTAAGAATGACGTCAAATGCTCAAGCATCGGGCAAATTATGTCATTTAGCACAACTCGGGGATACTTAGACTTCACCCAACTAGACTCATTACAAAATTACCGCAACCTAACAATTTAGAACTAATTTTAACGCACAAAACACGAGAGTTGATCGATTTAAACTTTTAGGCACAAGTTCACACAAATTACAGGTAATCCGACACAATACACACAATTTAAGCAATTAACCAACATCAAACACAACACATTTACCTATTGAATTCGAGTTCAAACATAAAATTAAAGCGTAGGGTTCGGAAAACCAACCTTAATGCTGAATTTCCAAATTTGAATAGGTAGACAGCAAATATTTCCAGTTCCGAGCAGGAGATCACACAAAAATGCGAGTAAAATAGTGAAATATGGAAGATTTAAAGTTCGGGTGAGAATGCAAGAGAGTTAGAATGAGAGAAGATGAAGGATTTTGAAATTTTAAACCGTTTGGCCTTTAAAACCTTTCAGTTCACGGCACCATCGGCGGAGTAAGTCATGCTCGCCGACCCACTCGGCGATGCACCGAGTAGTACTTTACCTCGCCGAGTTTTACAGGATGACCTCAAGGAAATTTGGGGGTTCAAATGGCAATCTCTGTCTCGATCTGTCCAACCCTCATCTCTATTCCAACCTTGATTTCCACCCAGTCTTGGGTAGTTTGCACGATGACCTCCTCCTTGATTGGCTAGGAAGTTTACTTTCTCATTGTACAACGCTTCAAATTATGCTTCATCGAGGTTTACTCCACCAATACCCATGACATTAACACTCTCTGTACAAACACCCATGACATTTTTAGCCAAGATATCCAATTGGGTCATCATTTTGGCCATGTTTTGGTCTCTCTCTTGATCATTTTCGATCTGTTCTTTTTTCATTGTAAAATTGAGAGGAGAGACTTGGTCCTCACGAGTGTAGTATGCCCTATTAATCTTGGTCATGTAATCAAGGATTTGAGATTCCACTTCATAGGGTTGTTGTATTATACCACCGGGAACAAGTTGATCAGCAACTCCTTTGTTCACCGAGCCGAGGCTCATATAGATGTATTGCAGCAACACATTATTCGGAAGTCCATTAGTGGGGCATTGCAGCACCAACTTCTAAAACCTCAGCCACGTCTCATGGATTAGCTCACCTTCCAATCGTTTAAAACCTTGGATACTATCCCTAAGAGTCATCATCTTCGATAGGGAAAGAATCGCACTTGGAATGCAGTAGTAAGCTCATCCCAAGAGGTGATGGAATCCCTTGGCAACTCAGCCAACCACTTACTAGCTCGCCCATCAGATAAAATGGGAACAACATGAGACGGACTGATTCTTGTGATATGCTCTTAAATGAGAATGGACCACAAACGTCCACGAAGTTTCGAATATGCTCATACGGATTCTCATGAGCCAACCCCCCAAAAAAACCTTTTAATTGTAGGAGCTGAAGCATTGTGCTAGTGATGTGAAAAATAGTTTTTCCTTCCATTGGAGGTAGACGAATTACCCCAACACCTACCAATGGAATTGGGTCATTGACATTAGTGTCCTTTACATCATTGAGGTTTCCAACATCATCTTGGTGGCCCACTTGGCTACCATTACTTCCGTTAACACTCATCTCCTCCTCAATTTAACACAAGCAACACAAAACCAAAAACTAAAATAAGTAGATTCAACTATAACTAAAAAAATCATAATTCAACTTCACTAAAAGAAGTTTAAACAACACCACTCCCCGGCAGCGGCGCTATTGTTTTAACATTTATCAAATACACTTCATCCAATTCTAAGTGCAAATGATCGTTAAGCAATATATAATCCAACAAATGAGTTGGGGTCGAACCCACATGGAGCGGTACATGTTCAAATTCAATCAAGATGTACAAATATGATCTAACTAGATATAGGAATAGAAATTATAGAAAAATACATGAAACAAATTAAAAGGGGTGACACGAATGTCAGATGGGGGTGTGTTGGTTTGCAATTCTGAACTACAATGCAGTTACAAACAATTTTGAAATAACAATAAGGAGAGGAATTCTCGGGATGTGATTGATTATAGGCAAATTTCGATATATGGGTAATTGAAACTACTAGTAAAAAACTAAAAATCAGTGGGTAGGCTAGACTATAAGGGAGAGTTTTCTCTCAAACAACTATCCTGAATCAGGTGATTTCTTTCTAACATCAACAAGCATAGCAATGAAGAACAACCCACACCTTAATTCATCCACTCTCTCGAGCTAGATAGGTAGGATTGGGTTTAGGATTCACTCTCTCGAGCTGAACCCAGCTCAACCCAATACCTACAAACCATTAATCAATAGTCTTAGTTCTAAAATCTCTCTTGAGCAAGCTAAGAACACAAGGTTAGAACTGCATTTGCAACTACAATTTATAAATTAAACCACAACTAATGATTAAACCCACTTCAATATAGCATCTCAACTAGTAGTTAACAATATCCATAAACTAATTCAACCCATAATCACATGATCACACCCCAAGAATTAGGGTTTTAGCCAACCATCATTAAAAGGTAAAAATGGTTACCAAATTGATTAGCTATCAACTGGGTAAGAGTAATTAGACTTTTACAATTCTCAAAATCGAAGAAAATCAATAACCCACTTTCAAATACTCTGAATTGAATTTGTAGTCGCCAAAAATTTGCCATGAAGGGCCATTAGGCGAGGTAAGTTGGGTTCTCTAAGTGGTTCGACGAACCATCCTTTTCTCTTTCTATCGCCTTCTTGCATTGGCTCTCAGCATCCACAAGTCCTGTAACTTTGGGAGATCACTTTTTGCATTGCGAAACTACTTGACAATATGCCGACGACCCTTTCCCTCTGGGTAGGCACACTGAAACTTTAGGCGGTCAAATTAGCCACTCGGCGATTCGGCAAGTGCTCTTGGCGATCATCAGGCTGGCCTTTCTTTATTTCTTCAGTTTGTTTTATTCATTTTTGCCTGTTAGTGTCCTTGATTTGCTCCTCAATCCATATACCTAAAAAATCAAGGATTTAACATCAGTTTATGGCACAAATTAAGCATTTGAGGACACTAAATCTATATAAACAAAGCCCCAAATGAGTCCAAATCTCGGACTCATCATAAGCTCAAGTATATGCAGGGGGCAAGTCTAAGTCTGTTGCTCCGTCCCACCGTATGGTCGTGAACTCCAACGAGGATGAGTAAGTACCTGAGCCCACCAGAGACTGTCCCACTGCCCCCCCGGACTAAAAGGAACCGCGCCCGGCAGATACTTACTTTTAGTGACGAGATCAAGGTCACTACCCCCCAGTCTGAGAAGGGGGTCACACCAGCAGCAAAGTCGCAGTTCGACTCTGAGTCACAGTCCAACTCTAGTGCTAGCAGTTCTTCCACCCTTAATTTGAGGCCGATAGCACGGGGATGCCCAGGACCCCCTAGAGTGTAGCCGGTTCTCAATGCCACCTAGCCAAATGGGTGGTGTTTTCAGGGTCAGTATCAGATATATGATGACGGGAAGGTGCTCAATGAACATAGGAAGATGGCTAGAATCATTACTGAGGAGCACCGGGTATTGATAAGGAGCTTTCATATCGTGTCCGCTATTGAGGAGTTGTTCAAGAGGCATATATATTAGTGGATGGCTCGGTGCCCGGGCAACTTTAGCGAGGAGATGACCCGTGAGTTCTATGCCTTCTACGCCGCCACCATCTGCAATGCTATTCCTAAAAAGGCTAAGCCATTTTGCCAGCCTCCACTTCAAGCCACACTAGTATGAAACTTCTTTGAGGCTACCATTCACCATTTTATTTATGGCCCAGCCCATACTCTGTCGATTAATACAGCAGAGTACGACTACAAGATGGGTATTGTTCAGAGTAGGGCATTTTAGAGGAATGTCGAGCAGAGAGAGACATTGTTGAGGTAGATGGCCCATCACATAGTGGGTGAGGAACATGAGACTGCCTATCATAAAGGCAACCCTGAGCTTCGCCGTGAAGTTCTTTTGGTCCGTGGTTCATACTAGATTTTCCTCTACACAGGTGAACAATGTTGTTACTTGGGACTGGGCTGTGATGATAGCAGTTATTATGGCAGGACTTGAGCTTAACTTCGCCCGAATTTTGGTGGTCGAAATTCATGAAAGGGCCTTCAGGACCACCACTACTATGCCATTCCCGTGTATGATATTCCATCTCTGATGGGAGGCTTCAGTGCCTATTTGGTATTCTGATAGGTTGCTTGAGGCAACCAAGACTGTGGACATCGGCCTCATTCAAGATAATACCAACCTTGTTGCACCGTAGAGAAATCCCTAGGTTGGCCTACCTCCTTTAGGTGTTGACTTTGCCGATGATGTAGAGCGGATAAAGGTTGCTGATACTTCCGCCGCTCCTACTATCACAGATGCCCAGGTTCCCCCTTCCACTACCACCAATCAGGTTTTTATCTCATCCCGAGCCACTACCCCTTCAGGGTCCACTCTAGTCCCTTTGGCCCGAGTCTAGAAGTTGGAGACCCAGATTGTTACACTGCTACAACACATGAGTCCCTGGATGCTACGAGCTGTGGAGGAGTCTGAGGCTAGGATAGAGAGAATGAGTGATCCAAAGATTCAGGCGGTCAATAAAAGCCTAGATGCATTCGAGTTGAGAATGTTGGAGAGGCCTGCACCTACCATTAACGTCACTGCTTTCCACACTGAGTTGGCAAGCCTCCTTGTTGATGTATCTTCCCTTCTAGCTCTCGTTGAGACTATATCGAAGGATGCACCTGAGGTTGAGGTGGATGAGGTTGTGATGACTGTGCTTTTTGGAGATATTGTACCACCACCCGACCCCTCCCGCGCTATTGGGCGCCACAGCTCTTCAGAACACACTTCTGATGCTGATGAGGCGCGATGAGCACGAAATAAAGAGCGGTAGTATTTTGAGGCGGCCCAGAGAAAGTCTATTATTGATAAGGAGATGTGGCAGTAGTGGGATTGATAAGGAGATGTGGCAGCAGTGGGATTGATAAGGAGATGTGGCAGCAGTGGGCCCGTGAGGTTGATGTTGGCCCTTCTAGGCCAAGGATAACTACTTATGGTGCTCCCATTGTTGATGAGGGTGCTACTGATGGCATTCCTTTTATTGATCAAGCGGGTTACAAGAAACCGGACCCACCCACTTCTTGATAGGTCTTTGGCACATATGCGCCACATGTTTGCTTTATCCTATGCTTTATTTTTTATTATCTGTGCGTTGAGTTAAATTGCTCCATATTTTGTTAGGGTGGGGTAAATGGATTGTGAGTGATAGGGTGAATTCTAAGTAACCCAACTCATAATCGTCCCTTGGGGTTTTCTTGCCTGTGTTCTTTTTCCCCAAGGGACTGATTTACTTTTATGTTGAACCGGCATGTCTTGGATTGTATGTGTAGAAATAAGTAGAAGAATGAAAGCATGATGGCATAAGAGTATGAATTTGATACCTGTCCAAAATTTTGAAATGTGGTAGATCTATAGGTTTGATGAGTTGAATGTATTGGATCTCTATGTGACATTGTAAGGAACCAGTATGATAGCATGACTTAAGCTAAAAACTTGAACCGGGTAATTCAATAATCTGGTAATGAAACAATGTGCCAAGTGTGTGTGAGTGAATTTTTTATATTCATACTGGATATGCCAATCTAGAACTTGCTCCGTTGGTCCTGTTAAGACAATATAGGCTAGGAATTGGGAAATGATCATAGGTCCTTGTTCAAATGAGTCCACTTAAGCTTAAAATAATTCAAACAAAAGAAATCAATGCTCCTTTTTATCCAAATGTTTGAGCCTAAAATAGATCACTTCTTTCAGTACACCTAACTCACCTTCCCTAAAAGACTATTTTGGCCCTGGTTCCTCCTTGGACATGTGCACCTTGACTTATGTCAAAAGCCTAAGTTGAGGATGGGTAATTCAAAAAGTTACCTTAATCTTTGCCTTGGTTTGACATCGGATATTGTGCACATCAACTCATGCAAAATACATAAGTTGAGGGTGGCTATGAAAAAGGAAACCAAAAGCAAAGGGTATAAAAAGAGTTATGTGTGCAGTGAAAATGAGGGCAAGCCTATGGTGTTGAGCACTAACTGTATTTGAACTCATTTGTGAGCATGAGTGTTGAATGAATCCTTGAACTTAAAAATCAGATTTGTTGTGTGAATGAGGATTTCTTTGAAGTGAGGGCACTAGTTACATTGTTGGAGAGTTGGTACCTTGGTGATTGTTAAAAGGTGTATGTTGTGATGTTTATTGGTCGGTCTATGGCATGTTTTGATCCACATGCGTTAGCTTGTTGAGTCTAAATGAAAAGATTTGCACTAGGTGATGGAATTGATTTAGAAAGCCATTTGATTGCTTGAGTTTGTATGATTTCTTCTACATAAGTGTCATTCAGAGTGTTAGTGTGTCGCTTGAGGAAAAACAACAAGTTTAAGTTTAGGGTGTTGATGTACCGTGAGTTTACGGTACTATCGATAAATTTCTTTTAGAGTTTGTGTGAGTCTTAGGCTCTTTTATTATTAGAATTGATGGTTTTGATGTAATAATTGCAGGAAATTGGTTTGGAAGCGGTTGAGAGATAAAAGAGCTGAAAAGTGCAGAAGGAGCCATTGATAGAGCCAACCACGGACCGTAGGTCTATTGATGGGCCATATGTGGACAATCGTAGGTCGTGGTCAGAAAGCTGATTTTCAGTACTCAAACCACGGAGTGACAGGACGGACCATAGTCTAATCCATGGACCGTAGGTGGAAACGTTGTCTGAAGGCCCTAAAATATTTCTTAAGTGTTGAACCACAGAGGGAAACCACGGACCATAGGTCGAAGCGTCAATCGAAACCGCGTCTGAGCAGTTATTTCTTTATTTTGTTTCCTACTTAGGTTGGGATTTGTTTTCTATAAATATTAGTTGTAATTTCTGTTTTTTGGAGTTAGACATTATTGTAAGGTTTTAGTTTTGGTCTTTTGGAATTATTTTGCAAACACTTAGCAATTTAATTCTGGAAGTTGGTTTATGCAAATTTCACTTTGAATTTCAATTCAAGATTTCGGTTTTCATCTACTCTCATTGTAAGTTCATGAATTCTTTTAACCTAATTATGATATGTGAACTATCAAGCATGAGTAGTTAAATCCATAACTAGGATTGTGGGAACCATGAGCAATTAACAATGTATGCATAATAACTAAGTAATTCTTGAATAGTGTTTATGCATGTATTGTTAATCCTTTCGTTTAGAAGTCTTTTTAACGGTGGCCAACATTAGAACTCTCCTCGTTCCTACTTGCCTTACCAAGGGGGTAACGAATGAGAAAAGGATTAAACAACAAAGATTTAGTTAAGGATTTGCTGCTATCTGATAGTTTGACTTTAATCAATCGAAGTGAGGGTGAAAACCCAACTAAATTGACATGATGACTAATCTGGGGTGAAGCTAAGGGTTAGTAAAGCACACATATGTAAATTTACCAAGTCGCGAGTGAAAGTCTCGGCTAAGATTACCAATCACGTAAGGATACATAACTTATCAGCCTTGCATGTCATATACTAGGAGATGATTACTATTATTAGGATTACTGCATTAAACGCTTGTAAGGAACACATATACCTTAGCTTCCATCTTATATTGATTTCTCAAACTGTTAATCTTGCTTACTTGTTACTTATTGATTCAAATCAACAATCTGTTACTCTAGTTCTAAAAAAAACCTGTTTACTTTTCTCGAAAATAGTTTGACTAAAAAGAGATAATTGTGAGTTAAGTTGAAGTCTAAACCATATTCCTCGTGGGATCGACCCCAACCTACAAGTTGGATTCTTTATTTGACAACGATCGTTGATGCTTCTTTAGGGAGGTGTAATTTGAGCGTATCATTTTCTCACATAGAAAGGATTCTTAGGTTGAAAGTCTTTTGCACCTAATTGAATCAAAGAGTAAGAGTTATCCTAATGAACTAACTTGGTTTGGTTGTCCAAGGTCACTTTTCCATGATTAATGAAGTCAAGTAAGAAATGACTATTCCATGGGATTTATGCTTAGCACCGAGTGGATATTGATGATTAGATGGAAGCTCTCCTATTAGTAGAGGCCAGGTTTCTAGAAGCAATCTCATGAGATGGAAGCTACCCCGTTAGTAGAGGTCGGGTTTCTAGTATCAATCTCCTTTTCCCATAACTATCTGCCACCATAGGATGTTGTCTTAGATAGACATTAGCTAGTGAATCCACAATAGGTAGAAGTTCATGGTCTTACCTTGGCAAGTAGGACACCTCTTTTCAGTGTGGGGTAGACATCGTATTCCATGTTAATATCTCACATGGTCTTACATGTCGGTTAAGGCTAATTCCCCACAAGTAATAATGAACTAAGGTTACTTCAAGAAGTATCACATATGAGTTCAAAGGTTTTAAAGATGAAGTTAGCTTACGTTCACCATGATTTATGACTTATGTTTTATAACTCTCTTATATAATGCTTAGCTTCGTCAATAGCATGTCATGAAATTAAATGTCCCTTCTAGCATGATTTAAATATTTTATGCATGATTATCATACTTGTTACAGTTTTTTGTACTAACGCATACTTTTGCCTTTATTTCCCCCAATGTAGGGTCCGACAGTCAGGTTTCAGGGTTTCGTGGTTAGGGGTTGAGTTCAAGATTTTCGAGCTTTGGTGAGTCCTCATGCTTCGAGGACGGAGTTCTATTTTTTCACTTTCTTTCATGTGTTTTCTCTTTTGGACATGATGTATGGGCTAGGCCCAATTTCATTCTATTGCATTAGATAGCTATAATGAGACAAGTGTTTTAGACTTCCACTTTGCTTTATACAATGTTTTGGACTTTGGACTATTGTTTTACTCTTATTATACTATTTCTTATGTTATGAGAGCTAAGTGGCTTGTATGGGGTCCTTCGGGGTTCTATATGCCATGTTACATCTAGGGGGTACCCTTGGCTCATGACATTTCTGAGCCTTAAAATTCTAAAATAAATTCTACGGATTGGATCTAGATCCGTAGAAACTTCTACGACTCGCTATTTTGTGCGGTAGGAGACCAGATTGGTGATTGTTGCGGTTGTTGTCTGCAGGGTATGTGAGTAGTTTAGACCTGTAACATAAAATTTTGAGCCTTAAAATTCAATATAAATTTCACGGATGAGATCTAGGTCTATAGATCAACCACGAACCATAGATGGCCCCGTGCAAGGTTTTTGTCAGCTTTTCAAGATGGGTAATTCTGTATTTTTTCACCCCTTCAAAGCCTAAGACCTGAAGTTTCTACACCTAAATTAGGTTTTAAACAATATTAGTTGACCTTATTACTGTCATTAACGCTTTCAAGGCTTAGAGCAAGCATCCAAGAGGACAAATGAGGGTTTTCAAGCGTTCTCCCGATTTCGTCAAGAATTTTGTTCTTCCAAGTATGTAAGGCTATTTATAATATTGGAATAGTTCTTTTTCATGCTCTACATCTAAATCCAGTCAGTAAGAGTTAAATACAATATTCTACTCAAAGATCCATTAAATTCTAAATTCAAATTGTATTGTTATTTCGAGTTCTGATTTCTTAATTATGATATTTTATGCATTGAGATTATTGAGTTGTGGTTCATGCTTTTATTTCACATGAACTCTAGTTGATGATATTTTGTTGAAAGTCTTTGTGCATTTATTTCCATACATTGGTTTTGGAATTTCAAAGTGAGTTCATGAATATTTTAAAGTATCTTCAAAGAAGAGTTTAAGAGAATACAAATAGTTCCAAAAGTACTATTTTCACATTCAGAAAAGAATTACGATTCATGATTAGTATGAAAGTCGGGTATGTCATCAATATTTAAGTAGTATGACATCTTGATACTCCATTAATATTTATGCAGTTTGACTTCTCGATTCGTTAGTAATTTCATCGTAATATGATTTTAGATTATAATATGATTTCACATTTAGTTTTCATGATTACAACCTAAATACAAGTTATTTCAAGATTTCCAAGGGAACTTAAATGATCCCAAATTATTTTTACATTGAAAAAGAGAGTACTATTTTCAGAAAAAATAAAGAGTTTTCAGACAGATTCAGTACTATTCAGTTAACTCTTAAAGAGGTATTCAGACTAATTATCTAAACCCAGTGAGTATTTTTCATGAGAAAACAGTTATATTTTTTGGGAGTAGTATTGAAAACCAATCTGGGTGAGAGTTCAGATAACTCAAAACCCCATAAACCACGTCGCCAGTGTGTGATAGGATCGTACCGACATTCAGGAGACTCCTCACTACCTCTGAGAAGTCTTATTAGATGGATACATGAGCTAAAGTTGTGTTCCATATCCTGACAAGGTATTGAGAGGCTTTAGCAACGTGGGTAAGATGGTTATCATTGTTAGGATGATAATGCTGGTTGTCGGTTAGAGAAAATCCTAACAGAGTAAAGTTTTCTACATTTATATTTCTTATACTGCATACCTTATTGAAAAATACAAATAGTTTTTACTACTTGATTATACATTGTATTGCTTGATCTGTATCTAGTAATCAGTTCGGCTATTATTTTACTCAATCATATTACATACTTGTACATTCAATGTATTAATTTCATTCAACCTGCATCATTTTATGATGAACCCGACTCTTAGTTGGGTATTTTTATTGATAATGACTGCTTACTTTTCGAATTTATTTTTAAGAGTAGTTTGAGCGTTATCACCTATATTCCATTTCGATTGAGGCTATTACTGCAAACTCGAAATCCATATCTATTTTAAACTGTCATAAAATTAAACACCTACATAGTTGGCAGTGTAGTGTGTTGGTATTTGACGGCACATTTGATGTTTTTAACTAGGAATAATTGTGTGTTCTTTAACAACAATGTCTTTAAATAATTTTTACTATGTTGGTCGGGAAATCAGCCACGACGAGAAAAAAAAGTGAAATGGAGCTAAGACTCAGTTGGAGGACTTTGAAGACAGGCCTAATGAACCGTTAGACATGTGATGGGTCGTCAGGTGCACTGTCACACCTACAAAATTTTGCAGGCTCTCGGAAGTTTTGTGACGAAGAACGTGGCAGACCATCAGACCTTTGATGGGTCGTCAGATTTTACGTCAGGCCTATAGGAATTTTACAATTCTCTGTAGTTTTGTGACAGCCAAGAGGACTGACCGTCACACTTGTGATGGGTTATCAGATGCAACATCAGACGAGCCTCAAGATTTCTACTTAGATTTTAAATTTCAAATTTTTTGAAACTATAAATACTATTTGTATGGTTTTATTTTATTATGTTGATTTTTATCGAAAAATGATATCTTCTTGAACTGAGTTAGTACAAGAGTTTCATCGGCTTATTTGAAATCAAAGTGTTGATTGTCTTCAACTCTTGTAACGGATTACTTCTTGAATGAATGTAATTACATTCCATTTTTCATTAAGTATGAGTGACTAAAGTCTACAACCAAGGGTTGTGGAATCCATGACGACTTGACCTAACATTTGGGTTTTTACGGAATGAATCGTCTGTTGTACTTGTATATCTTATTATCTCTTTCATCTTAATTGACATCTGATAATTGCAAAAATTAGTACATAGATAAAGTTTAGCTTGTTTGAGTAAAAAAACTAAAACTTGGGAAAAGAGTTAATAATAAGAATTCAAGGATCTGAACTCGTTTAATGGTTAATATTGTAGAAAGATTAACCAACTTAGCTTGAGAATCTATTTGTCGAAATGATGGTGAACACTTTTAGTTCGAGAGAATAGAAGTGATATACATTTAACTTGGTTGAGATATAGTTAAGTATAACATGAGTTGATAATCTGATATACTAGCAACACAAGATGACGTTCTGTAATTAACCCAAAAAAAAATGGTCAAACAATCTTGGTGAACACAATCCTAGTTAATTCTGTTTAATTCATTTCAAATTAAGTGATATTGTCAATTGTTGCTCGATGAAAAGTGATTTCAAATCAAAACTCAAAACTTCTCATATTTCCCATTCTGTTTTGAAGAAAGTAATTAATTAATAGTTAGATAACTATCTTCACATTATTCCTTGTGGGATTCAACTCCAACCTAGTTGAGTCCTATATTTGACAATGACCGCTTTATACTTCTTAATTGCTTCTTCATTGTAATGCATCCATTTGTACAACTAAAAGTTGAAACACCAAACATATATATTTATTTTGTATTTTTTTTTATGAAATTGGTCTTTTGTGTTAAATATTTTAACAATTATGTTTTGTTGGTAAGAGAAATGAGGTTCTATTAAGTGTTTATTTGTTGCAAAAGAGAAATGGGGTTCTAGTAAGTGTTTATTTGTTGCAAAGAGAAATGAGGTTCTAGTAAGTATTTATATGTTGCAAATTAAGCATTAAGCGAATAGTCATGGTAGTTGGAATCTACATTTTATTTTACAAATGAGCTCCATATGTTTGATAAAATGTTTTAGTTGTATTAAAGTGATTTTCCTTTCAAGAATCCATTGTACTTCCTCTATTCTAAGAATCCATTAAAATATGAGTTTTGGCTTTGATTTACAAGGTAGATCTAGGGAGGGCAATATGTATGTAGACCTTACCTAGCTTTTTATGGTACATGGGCGGCGGCTCAATAGAATGGTAATTAATTATAATTTAATAATTAATTTTTTTTTTCAATTGACATTATAACATTTCTTGTAATATTTTGTAAGACATGAATAAATATATATAAATTATTGTACGTTACATAACAACATAAATGTTTAAATCACTTTTATGGATTATAGTTTTGAAAACATTTTCAATAGAGTTAATTATTATACAAACTATCAAAATTATTCTAAAAGTTTTTAAAAATAAAATTAAGGATGTAATTGGTATGAATGGAAAATATTTTTCAATTCTCTCATGTGTTTTGTTGGCTTAAATGTTTTCCAAATCAACTTATTTTCCTATAATTTAAGGAAGATGACATACCTTTAAAAAATAATACTCTACATTTTTCAAATCTCTCCTTGAACCTCAAATTACATTTTTTTTAAGCCAACCCCTCCCCCCTCCCCCCTCCCCCAAATTAAAAAAATTCTTTTTATTTAGTTTCAAACTTTTTTACCCTACCCCTTACCCGATTCCCCCTATCTTTGAACCTGAACCCAAAAAAAATCAGTTATTTTTACCCCATCCCCTCCCCCCCACAAAAAAAAATTAAAATTCTAAAAAAAAAAATTTTCTAAAATATTTCAAAATTTAAAATTCACATTTTTCACCCCACCCACTACCCCCTACCACCCTCTTCAAAAAAAATTAAAAATTATGTTTCAAAAGAATTTCAAATCTCAATTTGAATGTCAGGTCTCGTATTAGGTGTCAGGTGTCGGGGGCAGGTTCTGGTCCAAAAGTGGGGATTGAGTGTCGGTGTATGATTTCGGATTAATCGATCGTACGTAGGTTTGACTGTAGGGAGTCATGGTCGGGTCTCGTGTTAAATGTCAGGTTCAGGTCTCGGGTAGGAAATCAAGTCCCGAGTTAGGAGTCGGGTCCTAGTTCAGGAATAGGGGCCAGGTTTTGGTTCAGGAGTTGGATCTTAGTTTGAAAGTTGGGTCCCAATTGGGGTCTTGGACTGGGATCGGATCTTGAGGCTCGGTTCGGAGTCGAGAATCTGAATCGACTTTTGGATTAATCATCGAGGTCGGATGTCGGTGTTGGTGTTAGGGTCAGGAGTCAAGGGTTAGGTCTCGGGTCGAATGTTGGGATCTAATTTTGGAATAGTCGTTGAGGCGTATCTTGGTTCGAGTGTTGGGATCGAGGTCAGGTCCTAATTCGATTGTTGCATATTTGGTCAGAAGTTGGGGTTAGGTCTTGGATCAGATTTCAAGATCGAATTTTGGATCGACTTTCGGGGTCGTGTCCTAGTTCGAGTGTCATGGTCGGGTCTTGGATTGATTATCGGGGTTGGTTTCTGAGTCAGAAACTATTTTTCTAAAATGTATTTTCTACTCATTAGCCAGTAATAAAGGATATTTTGTGGAAAATATTTTTCATTCACCAAAAAAACACTAGAAATATTTTTCGAAATATTTTTTTACTCACTAACCAACATGAGAAAATAAGTTCGAAATCAACTAGTTTTCCAAGAAAATATTTTCTAGAAAACATTTTTCCTTCAAACCAAACACAACCTAAGACTTCACTTGATTGAATATGCCAATTAGAATATCATTTTTACTTATATAATATTTTGTATTACTTTTAACTATAAAAATCAATATTATAGTGATTATTATCTTTAAAAAACATTCAAAGCTAAGACTATGTTTTTTAAAAAAAAATTAATCATTTCATAATCTATTTAGTTTGAATTTGAAATGTTTAATAAACCATTTTCAAGAATTGAAGACAATCTTATAAAGCCAAAATTAAAACATGGTTAATTCAAATTGAAATTAAATAAATAAATTAAAAAAATAGAAAATAGCTATAAATTTAACTGTCTATAATTTTTAATTATAAAGACATCATTATAAAATTTCAGAAACTGTGCATAATAATTAGTAAGAGATTACCAACAAACTATTAGAGAAAATTTTAATTAGTAGTAACAATAAATACATAATATTTTAATATTCTACTTAGGGTATTTGTTTCTTCCAACTTCCAAGTGTGCTATTGGTTAATACAATTAACCCTTTTACATCGCCTTCATCAGAGATCCGGTTGTCTCTTTATATGTATGTATCTCCTTCATCTTTTGTCTGTCTCTTGGTATTTATTTTTTGTGCATCTTCAGATGTATATATATGTTTTCGTATTTGAGCTTCCTTTTTCGAACTGAATTTGGGGTTGCTTTTTGTTCTTTGGAGTATTTGTAATTTTGATGCCTTTCAGTTGCTTTATGTTACCTCAATTGCAGGAATCAACTAAGATTCGAGGATTGAGAGAAGTAACTAATGAAGAACAGTTAAGAACAATGGAAAAATAGATAAGAAGAGAAGAAGGAGAATGGTGATTTTAAGAGAGAAATGATTTGTATTGTATATTCATGACAAAATCTCCTTTACAGTCAAGAACTATATAGGATTTACTATTGAATTAGCTGAAAGGAAAATATCTACTAACTATTTCAATGGAACAGTAACAATGTAACAGTACTCTAACAACTTTAACTAACCCAGTTGTAACTAACTAATTGTTGATGTGGCTCAACTAATTCCCTGAATTCATGTTATCCATCCTAATCCAAATATGTCTAACAATACTCCCTTTCCCAAACAGATTCTTGTCCTCAAGGATCAAACTGAGGAAATTTGACCTTCAAGGCATGGTAAAACTCCCAAGTTGCATCATCCACTAGCAATCCTTCCCATTTAACTAAAACTTGGGCTACAACTTTATTGCCCTTCTTCACCATTCTTCTTTGTAAAACAGCCTTAGGCATAGGATAATAAGGGTTAGCAATATCAAGTACAAGAGGGTAGGAAATGCGATCAGGAACTTCATGGCATTTCTTCAATAGTGATACATAGATAGTAGGATGAATTTTCACTGAATCTGGGAATAGCAATGTGTTAGCCACTGGTCCGACTCTTTTGAGCACCTAAAATGGACCATAATACCTTGCAGCAAGTTTGTGAAATTGTTGAGCTGACATAGTTATCTGCTTATATGGCTTAATTTTGAAATACACCCAATCACCAATGTTAAACACCCTGTCACTTCTACGAAAATATGTATGTTGCTTCATCTTAAGTTGTGCCCTCAACATATGGTGCCTAAGTAGTTGTAGCTTCAATTCCCTGTTAAGCAATGTATTATCTACCTCAACTGAATTTGACTCTCATTGTAGGTAAGGTAAATGTAAACGGGGTGGCCTGCCATAGAGTGCCTCATAGGGAGTGGTCTGAATAGCAGAATGATAATAGGTGTTGTACAAATACTCTGGCATTGCTAAATAAGAAAACCAATTGGTAGCATCCTCATTACAGAAACACATTAAGTAGGTCTCTAGGCACCTGTTCAACACTTCAGTCTGGCCATCAGAATGAGGATGGTAGGATGATGAAGTATTTAGTTGGACTCCTTGGAGAGTAAACACGTCCTGCCAAAAAGAACTTAAGAACACAACATCCCTATCAGTTGTGATTGCATCAGGTAGTCCACGTAGCCTAACAATAATATCCATGAATACCCCAGCTTCAGATTTGGCAGTATAAGGATGCTTGAGAGGCATAAAATGAGCAAACTTGCTTAATCTGTCCACCACAACCAAGATCACTTCCTAACCATTTGACTTGAGAAATCCATCAATAAAATTCATACTGATTTGTGACCATACAACATAAGGAATTGGAAGAGGCATTAACAGACCCGGATATGCTACTAAGTCAGACTTGTTCCTTTGACAAGTATCACATTTCCGAACAAACTCCTGCACATTAGTTCTAATGCCCTTCCAATCGAAAAGTGTGAGCAACCTCTTCAAAGCAGCTTCCACTCCAGAATGGCCTCCTTAAGGAGAAAAGTTCCATGGATTCATGATCTGCCTCCTCAACTCATGCACCTTACCAACAACTAGTCTTCCATTCCTTTTAAACTGATTTTGTTGCCAAGCGAATTGTTTACACACTGTTGGATCAACCTTTAACTGCTCTATCAAAGTTTTAAGCTCAATGTCCATCACCGACCTATCCACAATAGCTTGTAGTATATCAGAATTGGTATTATAAATTACCAAAGCTAACAACCCAGCACCAGTGCCTCTTGACAAGGCATCTGCTACCTTGTTTTATATATCCTTCATGTATTCAATATTATAGTCATATGGCATCAACTTTGTCAACCACAATAACATAGAGTTAGTGTGTATAGTTTGTTCCATCAGGAATTTCAAAGCCTTTTGATCAGTTCTGATGGTGAACTTCTGACCCAATAGATATTGAGACCACTTTTTAATATCCTGAACAATAGCTAATAATTCTCTATCATAGATAGATAATGCTCTATGTTTAGGTTAGAGAGACTTACTAATGAAGGCAATGGGATGACCCTCCTACATAAGTACAACTTCATTACCATAATCACTTGCATCTGTCTCCACCACAAATATCTTAGTAGCATCTGGTAAGGCTAAGACATGAGCTTTTGTTAGGACATCCTTAAGTTGTTCGAAAGCCATGGTTGCTTCTTCTGACCACTTAAACCTGTCTTTCTTCAATAGATCTGTCAATGGTCTAGATATGACCCCAAATTCGTGGATGAATCTTCTGTAATAACCAGCTAGACCCAAAAAAAAAAACCTCTCAACTACTTGAGGGTGGCTGATATAGGCCAATTTTTGACTACTTTCACCTTTTGTGGATTGGTAGAAACTCCTTAGTTATGAAATGGCCCAAGTACTCTATCATCTGCACCCCAAAGAAACACTTACTCTCTTTGGCAAACAATTTGTGTTTTTGCAATTCCTCAAAAACAGATCTAAGGTGTCTCAAGTGGTCCTCCATGTTCTTGTTGTATATAAGAATGTCATCAAAGAAGACTAATACATGCTTCTTCAAGAAAGCTTTGAAAACAAAATTCATAAGCCCTTGAAATGTTGTTGGTGCATTAGATAGGCCTAATGGCATCACCAAATACTCTAAGTATCCATCATGGGTTCTAAATGTTGTTTTGGCACATTTTCTGCAGCCATTCTTAGATGATGATATCCTGATCTAAGATCAATTTTTGAAAAGATCTTGAACCCTCCCAATTCATCTAATAAGTCCTCCACAGTGGGAATGGGAAACTTATTCTTAACAGTGTACTTATTGAGATCTTTGTAGTCTATGCACATTCTCCAAGTTCTATCTTTCTTCCCCACCAACACATCAGGAGAGGCAAATAGACTACAACTTGGTTGTATTATGCCTTGATCAAGCATCTATTGAACCAAGTTTTCAATAATGTCCTTCTTAATAGAAGGGTACCTTTAAGGTCGCTTATTTACTGGTTCAGCCCCTTGCTGTAACAAAATTCTATGATCAAAAGCTCTTCTAAATGGAGGTAACTCTATAGGCTCATCAAACAAATGCTTAAACTCCTGAAACAGTTCTAACAAAATAAATTAGGCAAGTTCTAGATGCATATACAAGGCAAGAATAATACAAGAACGCTCACAATCACACATGGCATAGTATGTACTATCAACTTTTGACTGCAAGTTTTATACACATAACTCAAGAACAATTGTTTCATTCATAATCACCAAATGTCACAGAAAGATTCTCAACAGTCACTAATATAACTAACAACACATTTTGTGCAAACCCTTCTATTAATAGTTCACCGAAAGATCCTCACAGAAAGATCCTCAACCGTTCACAGAGTATCTTTTGCAAATTTCAGCTTCGCTCTTTTTTCCATTTTTTCAAGTTCTTGGAATCTTTTGCCCTCTTGTCGTCCTTACGCTTTTATAGCTGAAATTCAAACACATTTTTTTATATCAAAAATGGATATAAATAAACATTGAGGACATACTTTTTGGTGAATTAATGCCTAGAGGTTCATCACGATGATTTTACGTGCAATAATACGAAAAAGATAAATTCTTGCAATGTCATCTGTCAAGGTGTTCTTAGTTTATCTCCAATAATATTTCTACTGAACAAAATAATGTGTTATTATTCTCAACTTCTTTCACATGGAGTTATTATTTCTACTAAATATATAAAAAGACGATTCGACATTCCATACATAAAATTATTGACGAAATCAATGTTAAAAATTAGGCCAAAAGTTTGCAGAAGGACAAAAAGTGCACTAGTATTGTAAACAGGGGTGTACATGGTTGGATTGGTTTGAATATTTGTAATATCAAACCAAACCATTTGTGTCTAATTTTTTAATTTATAAATCAAACCAAACTAATAAAATTTAGATTTTTCAACCTAGGTTGTTTTTGGATTTTTTCGGTAAAGTATTAATACAAACATATAATTATCTTGTGTTCCAAATATTTCTTTAGTCCTACGAAAATACAATTAGCTAAGGTGTTTCTTAAGAAATATTAACAAAAAATATGAGATGAGTGATGACATTAAAGTATTCAACAAAAAATAATAATGAAATTGCATAAAATAAATATTGCAAATTAATAAGTCATAAAGAAAATGATCATAATTTAAAAGTACTAAATCATAGGGTTGCTTATCATGTGGATCGGAAGGACAATTTTTCTTAACGGCTTGGCCTATCGGATATCAATTTTTAAATTTACTAATCCGCTAGCCAACCAATAAGATATCAGGCGATTATCGGACGATGTATCGGCTATTCTTTACCTTTTTTTATGAACGCACCTTAATAAATGGATCAGACTTTTTTTCACTATTTTAAATGCAGTTAAATTATAAAATTCTTCCATATTGCAAAAAGAATTATAGATTAATATTAATATAATAGTTAATATAACAGAAAAGTAAATAGGTTTTTTTAGCTTTTGTCTTTACGGGTTTAGGATTAACAATATATAATTATATATTATTGCAAAATATTAAATGAAGCTAATATATCTAAGATAAAAGTGTAAGTATGTTAACCTTTAACGGATTAACGATTTATCCGATAAGGAAATTGAATAATCCACCCCTACTCCAATAAACCGTTAATTATGAAATTATAATCCGCTCACCAACCATTTATTCGATAACCCATACCAATATGTCAAATGGTTGGCTTATCGGTTACGGTTCGGTTTTGAACACTCCTACTAAATCATGCTTAAATAAGTCTAATAAGTATTAATTAAATGATTAAACATTAAAGAAAAACTAAAATTCGATTATGTATTTTAAATATCTAAATCAGTGTAAAACTAAAGACACAAATGTTCAACGTTATTGTCATTCTTAGTGTTGAATTAATTTTTTTTTGTTAGCATTAGCATTAGTATTGATTTGATTTTGATTTTGATTTGAGCTTTATTAGAGTTACTAATATTTATGGACTATAACCTTTATTAGACTATTCAAAATTCTAAGTCTAAAAAACTTGAAATAAAATGTTAAAAGATAAAAATTATGAAAAGGTATAAGAGCTATTTAGAAATTATATCAAAATAATTTTAAAAATTATATGTATAATATCGGGTTGACATGGTCACAATTTGACTTATTTTAGTTAAAACCAAACCAACCCAACCAAAATATTATTGGGTTTTTTCTCAAAATCAAACCAAACTCTTAGTCAGATTTTTTTCGGCTTACGGTTTGGTTTTGTTTTCTACACCCCTAATTATAAAAATGAGGGACTATTATCGCTCCATGTGAAAACTCAAAGATGACTTTGAATCTTAAACAAAAAATAGGGGACTATTTTGAACTTTTTCTCAAGAAAATGAATCCTCAATATAAGACTCCAAAGCTTTTCCTTCGAGAAAGAAAATTAATTTTTTTTATAAATAAAATACAGTTATGATTAAAAAAATGAGAAAATGGCCAAAAGCACCCCCCAACCTATAGCCGGATTCCCTACTATACACTTATACTTCACGAAAATTTTGTTACCCCCTTGAACTATTTTAAAATGAAATTAATATCACCCTATATGTTGAGGTGGCAAAGAAAGTGTATTCACTTTCTCAAAGAGAGTGAGAGATACTTTTTTTTTATTAAAACTTTAACTTTGCAAGTAATTTCCCCTTTTCATATTAAGTTTCTAATTATTATTTTTTAAATTATGTTATCTTTTACTTTTATTTATTTTTTCTTTTTAATTTTTTTTGTCTTCTTTCTTTTTCTCTTCAACACATCTCCGAAAAATGCCATAAACTTATTTCATTATTCAGCTATCACTAATCGTATCTTTTTCCTCTCTTTTTTTCCAGAAGAAATCGACTCTCCTTATTTTAATCATAAACTTCAATTTTCATTCTCACATACTAAGTTTACTGTTGCCATGTCGCTATTTTCACCTTTTTTTTTCCAGATCTATCATAATACGTGTTGTTATTAAATTTTGAGTAATAGTAAATTAAGAAATATTTAAGTGAGATGGATAGATTAATTTCTAAAACACTAAAAAATACTTTTCGTAGACAGTGACCATGACAACGAGATTAAAAATAGAAAAAATAATTTTTTATACTCCAAATTCACTTTCAATTTGCCATCATATCCAACTCCAATATGCCACCCACTTTTCGAAAACTAATTGACCACACGAACTTATCAATGTTGTCATCTAATCCTTCTGTTGCCAGACTCAAATTCGATTCAAAGATATTATCATTATTACTTGAATGAAAATTCACTAAAATAATGAAAAGAAAATAAAATAAAAAATAAAGAAAGAATATAAAGAAGAAGAAGAAGAAGAAAGAAAGAAGAAGGTAATGTGCTTCTAGGTTTCATATCAGTGGAGAAATAGTTGGAGTCAAAGAAAAGTCAAAAGATGATTAAAAACAAAAGAGAAAAAGAGAAAGGAAAATACAAAAGAAAAATATAAAATAAAGACAAAGAATAATTGTTTTATTACTCAAAAAATAATATTTTATGATGTGACAGGCGAGTGTATCTCACTACTTAACATAAATTTGGGTATGACTTTTTAATGGGTACATATTTCACTTTTAAAATATTCAGGGGGTAATAGGACACCCGTAAAGTTAGAGTGTGTGGTTGGGATTTCAGGTATAGATTGAGAGGGTTTTAGACCATTTTCTCTAAAAAAATAATCAATATAAACTATTCCCTCCGTTCCTTTTTATATGTCACATTTTTACTTTGCACTTGCATTGAGAAATGATGTAATTTTACTCTTCTACCCTTATTTAATTTTTTTGAAACTCAAGTTTTGAATCAATGAATATGAATTAATTTATTTTGATTAATTAATTTAACCAATGAACATGAATCATTTACTTAACTTTTCTAAGTTGGTCAAATGTATATTTTCAAGGCTAATAACTCACAAGGGTAAAAAGAAACAATATGATAATTTATGCATTAATTTTATGAAATGACAAATATTATGGACCAACTATTTATAAAAAGAGATTAGATATAAAAAGAAAAAGAGAAAGTATATAAAAACAAAAAAGTAATTAACGGGGCCAAAATAGTTACATTAAAGTTAGGGGAACAAGGGCACGTGTCCTGGTCTAATACGAGAATCAGGAGTGATTAACAGAAAGAGCTATTTACTACTTCTATCTATTCACTTCTGGCTCGTTAATTATTCCTAAAATAATTTTTCAGTTTAATTTGTTATTTTTGACATATAAAAAAATAAAATAATTTTTTGATGTTTTACTTTCAGGATTAAATACTCCCTTCATTCCTTTTTATACTTTTTATGTCCACTTTTAATTGTCATATTGCGTTTTTCAAAAGTTAATTTGACTAATTTTTAAAGTTAAATTAGATTACATTAATTTGATATTTTAAATAAAAATATGTATATATTTAAAAACTATACAAAAAGTACCATAAATTTCAATATTTTGCATAGCAATATGTTGAAAAAATACATCGTAAAATGTTAGTCAAAGTTAATATCATTTGACTCTAAAAATGAAACTATGACAATTAAAAGTGGACAGAGGTAGTATGTCGTCCTTACTATAAATTTTTGGTCCATAATACTTGTCATTTCATAAAATCAATGCATAAATTACAATATTCTTCATATTTTACCCTTGTGAGTTACTCTCTCTCTCCCTAATTACTTGTCCACTTTTCCTTTTATAGTTATCCTAATTACTTGTCCATTTTGACAAATCAAGAAAGAACAATTTCTTTACCTATTATACCCTCAATTAAATGACTAATTACTTTGAAAAATGTAGAATCCACTTCATAATTAATAGGGGTAAAATGGTAAACTCACTATGTGATTAATTATTTTCTTAATATGTGTCTCAATTCAAAAGTGGAAAAGTAATTAGGGACAGAGAGAGAATTAGCCTTGAAAATATACATTTGACTAACACAAAAAAACTAAAAGAATCATATTTATTGGTCAAATTAATTAATAAAAAATAATTGATTTATATTCATTGATTTTAAATTTGACTTCAAAAAGTTTAAATAAGAATAAATAGTAAACTTACTTAATTTCTTTATTTACGTGAAATCATAAATAATAATATATAAAGAGGAATAGAGGGAGTACTTATTTTTCAAATTATTTTCCAAGATATCATTTAATAAGAAATAGTTTGGTAAAATACATATATCATTAATTATTTTATTAATAGATATATCAAGTTAAACTGTGAGAAGCAAAGTTGAACGGAAGGAGTAATTAAGAAGTAAAGTATGAAAAGGGGGGTTGCGATTTTTGTCCCCGTCGGCCGTCTTGCCCATTCTCCTTTTTTGTTTTCATGTGAAAGAAATAACACTCCCCATCTTGGGATATGTTAAAAAGTGATCTCTTAAATATATTTTCTACTAAGATTATTTTTAGCTCTTTTTGATCCCTCTCAAATATTTAACAAAGTTTGTTGGTTAGATTTGATGAGAATTACATTTGGAGTTATAGTATTTGGTGTTTTTTTGTTTTTTTATTAAAATAATCTATATTTAGAATTTGATATTTTGGAGGTTTAGTACTCTTAATATTTTAATTTATAAAGTTCACTTTTCTTTTTGTGCATTCTAAAAAGTGTCATTTTTCTCTAATCAGAAAAAAATTAATTTTAAAATATCTTTTTCAGCGTTGATGAAATGATTAAATGATTTATAGTTACATAAATGATTAAGATATCACTTTGACAAACATAAAAAAGTAAAACTGCTCAAATATATTTAAGAAATTATTTAAACCTCCTTTCAAACCTAAGAGGTCTTTTTTTTTTTTTCTCGAGATACTATACACTTGATTGGTGATTTAGTCATAAGTTTACGCCACTTCTAGTTCGATAAAGTAATAAATACTTCCTCAGTTTCGATGTATATAATGTAATTTGATTATCAAGTTTTAAAATATAACTAAACAAAATTCAAAATTTATTTAAATATTTCATAATATTACATTTACTATAATTGTTTGTTCGTTTTAGAATGTACATCACATAAAAAAATAATAGTAGGACTAGGAGTAACATAACATGACATTGAATGTTATGAAATGAAATGGCAAGACCGCAACAGGCCTGCTGGACAAGTTTAAATATTCCTTTCGTCCATCTTTTACTTATTTATATTTTAGCATACTCCTTTAAAGACAATAAACAAATATTCTCCATAGATAGACATTCACTAAAATACAAATATTCTTCGTATTAAGAAATGATTTTGTAGTACTTAATAATAAGTATAAAATTGTTATAAATATATTTGTATTTTAGGGAATGTCTATTTATCGAGATTCCTTTGGAGAAAAAATTAGGAATCCTTTAGTGACTAAGTCAGTTTTTCCCTATAAAAATAAAAGGGTTTTCTGCATTGTAAATAACTAGTATACGTACCCGCGCGATGCGCGATTTGTTGATAAATATAATCATAAATATTAATTTGTTGACAATTTCAAAATTTAACTTAATATAAGATAATATAGTAAAGTTTATTTGAAAGAATGTTAACATTTAGCATCTTGATATGTTATAATAAAATATTTGTGTAAATAATCAATATAAGCTTAGTTCAATGTCTAAAATTGACAATCATAATTTTTAGCATTATTCATTTTATTTATTTATTGAATTATACTCTCACCTTATTCATATTATCCTCTGTTAGAATAATAAACATTAAAAAAAAAAAAGTAGTTAGAGTAAAGAAAAATATAACTAAGAAAAGTCTTATGATCACAATAATGCTAAGCATCAAACTATGCAAATTTAATCACTTGAATATAAAATTGTAGAATACGTGCATTAGATGTTTTGTAATTTCTTCGTATTTTTTCTATTAATTAATTTAACTTTTTGAAAAATATTGCAAATGAGAATTGACATGTTAAATCTCTTATTAATATAACTCTTGATAAACATAATCAAGCATTTCATGATTTCACATTGTAAATAGAGGAGTTTATATCTAATTTATTTTTACCTAAAACACATTACGTATCTTGTTACATTTCATAATTTAAATTTATTTTTTTAACCTCTAATAAGTTAACATAAAATCGTATTTAATAAATTTTGTATTATCTTAAACCTCATGTCAATATGAGTGTTTCAATTTTGCTAAAATTAAAAAAAAAATTAATTTTTTAAAGAATTTAAACCGTTCATGTTTTTTTTTAGAAATCTGCTAAATATTTACAGTTTTTCATTAAATATATTTTAATTTAATTTAAAATAATTAAAACTTATCTCTTAATCAAATTTGATGGAAATTTAGTTGTAACTACTTGGAACTTTTTTGTTACATATATTTTTAAAAACGAATTAAATTTTGAATTCATAAATTATTATTTAAAATAAATTTCGAACTCCCAACTTTCACATTTAAATCAAATTGACAGTTTATATTTAAAATTCTTCCTCTTATAATTGATTGCATTTTTAACAAATTGAAAGAGTTGCTGATTATTTATTTGAAATAAATAAAAAATTTAAAATAATTAAATGGATGTAAATAATAAAGATACAGTTAATTATCTATTTAAAGGACACATGTCAGCACCACAATTTTTCTGAATTTTATATTATAAATAATTAAATATTCTAAATTCAAAGTTTGAAATAAAAATACACATGTCAAATAAAGATCAATTGGTTATAAAACTCCACTTCAAATCACATTAAATAGATTTAAAAAAAAACTGAATCTAAGACAGATTTACTATTTTTTAAAAAACTAATTTATTCCTTTTTTTTTAAAAAAAAAATGCACTTAAATAAACACGGACAAAATGTCATCTATTTATATAAAAACGATGACAAATGTCATGACAAAAAAAAGTTTATTAAACTCAATCTATGACATATTTAATATTTTCTAAAAAACTAATTTATACATTTTTATTTTTATTTTAAAATACACTTATAACACATAAAAAATGTCATCTATTTATATAAAAACGATGACAAATGTCATCACAAAAAAGGTCTATTTTATTTTATTTTTAAAATTCAATTTATAAATTTGTAAAGATTGATTTTTTTTTTAAAACCTTTAAATCTAGGAAATTTTTAATATTTTAGAAAATATACAATTTATATTTATATATATATTGACTTT
>JAJOOE010000289.1:0-75094 GCA_036250405.1 Solanum raphanifolium
AGTCATACGGGAATCAAGTGTAATAGAACATTGATATATACATGTTATCGCGTGAGATTATTATAAACGAGATTAAATTTTATGTCTAATTAGTGAACTTGTTTGCTCTTTGCGCAACATTAAAAATTAAATATACAACGTTCAAACTAATCTTTTCTAAAATTTCAATATTAGGTATTTATAAAATTTATAAACATAGAAGTTCTTGTTGAATTTCGAATTAATCTACTTCTAATATTTGAATATTAAAAAACATTATTAAACAAAAAGGGAAAAAAATAACAATAAGAAAATAGCTTAGAAGAAATAAAAAAATGCTATACAAAGTAGGTTACTTTTTATTCATTTCATGATCAGTCTTTAATGTTCTACTTTGAAAGAACAATTTATCAAATTGATCCAATCATTGGCCATTTTGAAAAGTAATTTTCGAGATACGCAATTGAACTTTGGCCTTACCAGGCGAAACATTAATTATCAAATACTTATTTTACTCATCATTTTCCTGACACTTATCATTCTAAAGAGGTGAAGGCATTTGATTTTATCAGTTATCATGCATAGAGAATGTGGATAACCTCTTCAAACAAGGATAACTTGCTAATTCAATATGAATTTTCTTCTCAAATTCTTGTGGCATTAACAAGAGACAAAACATAATAAGAGACAGTCTTATTAATTGGTGGCTAAGCAACACAAAGGATAGAGTTCACTCAGTGCTAATGCACTGCCTTTCTTTATTCATTTGTTAGAAAATTTGGAAAGCCAGATGTAGTCATAAGTATGAGGACATCAAAAGCTTTCCGAGCAGTATTATCAATCATGTTTTTTGTCAGATCAGAATATTGCTTATTTGTCAGTTTCCAAAAGTAGATTACAATCAACAATGGAGCAACACTATAATACAAATTGAAAAACTCTAATACAAATTGAAAAACTCAAACTCATGATTAACATCAATTGACTTAGGTGGAGTAAACCAAGTCCAGACATATTAAAATTGAAAACGGTTGGATGCAGCAAAGGAAACCCAGGCAACGTAGGGGAGGGGAGACATTCTTAGGGATGAGAATGGTCTTTTTCCGACTTAGCCAACAAGGTCGAGGTATGCAATGATGGCACGAACCACTGAGGAAATTGCTAGTAATTTGGGGATACCACTAATGTAGGTGCTACTAATTTGGGGCTAGTCTATGATGAGAAAGATAAACTTAAGACAATATCCAAGCCCACGTAGGAGGTGTGGTGGCATCAACTAGAGAAACTTATGGAAAATGAAAAGGACCCTCAAAATTTCTTGGGACCCACGATGCTCCTACTTCTTAGGAAGTTCCTTCGTTGTATGTCAAACAAGCACTACAAACAGACATCGACGAAACATATTCATACCACAACCAAACATTCTAATATGGGGGATGCCCCATCTACTTCTATACTAAACACATTTTAATTTTCTAAAATGAAATCTCTGCTTAACCAAAAAGATTAAAAGAAGGAAATTATAATATGTTATTTTATATATGTATGTAGGGACATAAATTTTATTTAAATTCATACAAAAAATTAGAATTAAATTCATGTTCATTTGGATTGAACAAGTAGTATAATTTGGACTACACAATTAAATAAGTTCATTTGTTAGATTCAAATCCAAGTTTCATTTCATCTTGAGGTCAAAATTTATGTCAGATATCAATATAACACTAATCATTCCAGTCAAATTATAGACCAAAATAATGATGTCATGTATTCAAAATAAGATGGTAATCTTCGTTTAAAGTAATGACCAATCAAAAGTTGTCAAGTATTTAAAATGAAATGTTTTGGTCAATCACATAAAGTTTTTAACACAACATATTTGATGACATTGATGACACACATGAATCAATCAAAGGTCAGAGTTTAGATTTTATATTTAAGCTAGAATTTGACCGTATATTTTGAATCATATTTTCTAAATTTGTCTTAATAAAATTCAAATTTGTTTACTAAAGTGCTTCTATTTTCGGGATGATATTTAATTTTTTCCCCTCAAATTGGTAAGTTATAAAATCAAATCCCCTACTTACATTTCAATTTAAAAAAATGGGCCAAAGTGTCACTAACACATTGTTCGGATGGTTATATTGTATTGTGTGGCATTGTATCATTTATATTATATTCTTTTAATGAATATAATAATGCTTATAGATTATATAATTTTCCATCATTATATAATATCTCACATTAATAATTTGAAAGATAAACAAGAAAAGTAAATACATGGTAGAGCTACTATAAAAAAGGTATATAGGATAAATGATAAAATAGAATTACTAAATAATAAGTTTAGAAAGAAAAAAAAAGGTCACAACTCAATTACAACAATTCAATCATTACACATATGTTTATACCAAATTATACCTATATTACATATTTATCGTTAATTAATTACTTTCGTGTAATTTGTAATAATTTGAGACTAGAAAATCACACTACACAAGAAGAAGAAAAGCACATAAGATGTATAACATAAAGGTGTTTATTAATATATTATTATTAAAAATCAATTTACAAATATAGAATGTATAAATAATAGTGTTATACCCAAATTGCATTAGCCCTTATAAGAAAGTATAACTAATTGTTTCTCTATGAACACTGTCGGCACACTAGGCTTACACCCTAATTTAACTAATGCTTTTTCATGAATGATAGGGTTTGCACCAAAGTTACGAATTAGAGTTTCGATGTTGTGAGACATGCAAAAACTACTCTTGGTGAAATTACCACTAGACTTTCTGCTCCTAACTTTTCACTCTTTCCATATTCAGACACTTTAATTTTTCAATAAAGTGTAATATAAATGATTTGGTAAATTTTGCTAGTGTTTTCTTGATAATTTTGAGGGAAAGGAAATATATGTTTTGTTTTATGCAAATATATGATGCTTTGAGAAATCATAACTTGAATGAAGCTATATATAGAAAGGTGGGGTGTATCTATGGATGTGGAGAAATTTGGCAAACTAAATATATGTTACACCCATGCTTTTAAGTTTAAGAGGAGAAACAAGCCAAATAGGCAGCCCCATCGGCTATTTAACTCTTTTAGGGGCAATCTCATCTTTTCCTTTTTCTTTAACCCCAACAATTAAAAAACCCTTCCTTTCAATCTAATTTCATACGCTAATTCATCATTCAACTTCCTCTCTTTTTCTTCTCCACAACTGATGCAAGAAATCCAAGAGACGGCTCAAAGACTCAAGCTTAATATCCCGTCACTTTCTATCACTAGTTCTCTAAACGTTTGAGGTATGTAGAACTACTTCTCTCATCTATTTTTTCAAGTTTTACTACCCTCCTAGTCTAAATACTCTCAATAGGTCTAGGGTTGAAGGAAATTTTCTGTCTTTATCAATTAATAGCATTGTTTTTGACAAGTTGCTAGAAATATGGAAAGGACTCACTAGTTCATGAATATTTGATAAGTATTGTGAATTACATAATTCTGTGAATTTCATTTGTGACAGTTGTACAACATGAAATTTATGGAATCTATAAAGTTTGTAAGTTCTTTGTTATAAATAGTTGAAATTGGGCAGCAACGAAACACTTGTTTTGTTGGATTTTTCATCGATCTGGGAACTAGTTAGAGGACGAATTGTTTGATTATGGTCTTTGTGATGTGTTTTTTGCTTTATATCTTGTGAACTATAGTGTTTGAATCTAAATTATTGCCAAGGAATCACACTGAAAACTTCAACTACTTGATATGAATGGAGAACGTTGCTAAAACCATCTCAATTTGCTTTTTAGTGTCACAAAGTTTTAATGTAGGGGGGACATGAGATATTGAAGTAGCGTATCAAGATTCTACTATTTTAATTCTCCAGAAAATGCTAATTAACTATATTAGATCATAGATTAGGAGTGTAGCATGGTTGAATTTTCGATATGATCCCTAAAGTGGTAAACCTATGACAAGAGCCTAATAAGGCTAAAGCATGAACATGAACCGATAAGGTTAAAAAAATTGGGTAAATGATCAGTAAAATAATTATCTTTCAGTATGAGTTTAAGGGAGTTAGCTGGTTGACAAGAGAAGGCATAAGTCTAAATGACCAATGCCCAAAACTATATTTGCCGACGTAGGATCAAGATCCTTCCGCAAGTCAGATAACTCTTGCTTTTATTCATGTGTCCAAAAAAGGGATAATTATGGATCCTTTCTAGCATATCATGTCATGTCATGTCCTTTGCCCGGCATGGTATAGGATGGCTTAGCTGATCGATCCGAAATCAAACTTCTTGTGCTCACATGATGGTTTATGTCGGTTCACCACTTGCTCCCATATATAACTAAGGGGTTGTTTGGTACAAAAATGAATAATGAGGAGATTAGTAATCATGGTATTAATAGTGCAGGGATAGGTAATGCAAGTGTAACACCCCATAAAATTTTTGAGCTAAGTGTAATACCTCGGATTCGAAAGAGGTAAACCTAGAAAAGATTTTGACTCCCAGGTGACATCCACGAGGGGCCAACCATGACCCGTGGTGTGGGCCACGGACCGTAGATGGGTCTATGGATTGGTCCCTCAGAGGTTCACCAGGGCATGGACCATGACTGGACCTATGAACCGTAGATGGGTCCATGGTCCATGGTCCAGGAGTTGTGGGTTCAGGCAAAACTCTCTGGCCACCAACTGTTGACACCCAATTTTGGACCTCCACAATATAAATTAATCATCCAGCTTCTTAAATTCCAAACGTTTTGAAATAACTGACTTTATAAAATTTTAAATACTTTTCAAATCATTTTAAGTAATTTTGTCATTTTTATAATTTTTAAAATAATTTATATATCCTAATAATTTTATATATATTTACTAAATTTTATAAATATTCAAAAATCGTCTCAAAAAGATTTTGAGACGATTTTAGTTTTACTTAAATATTTGGTTAATTAGTTTAGCTAATTTATAGTTTATATTTTTGAGTTAATTAGTTTACAATTAAATTAATTATTTAATCTTCGTTAAGATTAAAAAGCTTGTTAATTAATTATATTAATTCATCTTATTTTAATTATGGCCGAATTCAACCAATTGCCTCAATTTGATCGAATATGCAATTCACGTGGTTGATTTATTAAGTGAAATAGACCACATTCTTGAATTACTTTTCAAAATCCATTTCTATCCAATTTCCAGACCCAAATCTGAGCCCAATTCTCTTTAATACCAAGCCCAACACCCTTCAATGTAAAATAACAATACAATACCCATCGACCCACCAAACAACAACAATACTGCAATCCAATTCTCAAAACAATACATACATCGTATAGTACATATGCATATCGACCCCACCTATACGTCGTCTTCTTCCTCCATGATGTTTGAGTAATCAAGACACAACCTCCAATGCAAGTGTCTACGATCGTACAATAGTAAAGTAACCCAACCAAATGTTGGGGTTGAGTCCCAAGGGAGTGGGCTAGAGAATTAATAGAAAAATAAAATTAAGTTCTAATTAGTCATATCTAAAAACATTGACGAATACAAACATACTAAATCTAAGGAGTGACACAAAAGTGTCAATTAACAATGGGGGTTTGTAACAGGTAAGAAAAAATTAGTGAAAATGCAAAGAGTACTAATCAAGGAAATGGGATTCTTCGGATTTGATAAGAATACGAGATACACTAAACTATTGGATACATGCTTTTGATAATAAATCCGTTGAATATTTGTGACTAGGCTAGACTATAGTGTGGGTAAATTGTCTCTCGAGTAACTTACTTTTCCCCAAATCAACTCGGTTTCTCTTGAACACCGAGTCTCCGCATGAAGAACAGCCTCCGCCTTAGCACACTCACTCTCTCGAGCTGAGTGTGTCGGAGAAGAACTAGGGTTCAATCTCCCGAGCTGAACCTCATGTCAACCCAATCCCACCGGCAATCAATTTAGTAGTCTTAGTTTTACGACCCCTCTCTCTCGCAAGCCGAGAACACAAAGGTGAAATCGTATTTGCAACTACAATTTCATTAAGTTCCACCACAACTACTAAATGAAATAACATCTAAACAACAAATAAATCATCAACAAGCAATACCCAATAGATAATCTAACCCATATTCAAAAAATCACATCCCAAGAATTGGGGTTTTAGCTAGACATGTAAAAGAGATAGAAATTTATACCGATATGAGTTTGCATTCAAATGGGTATGAAGATTTAAGTCTCAAAACAAGCAAAGAGTGAAGAATCCACAACTTGGAGTTGAAACCCTTTGAATCTTCAAGTTCTTCAAAACCCTCTCCAAACATAGAACCCAAAATTGTATGTTAAAAATTCTACATAAAAAATTTGATATGGAGTTACAACTCTCAACGAGTATTTATAGTTTTCAAAAATCTGTGCTGCAGCGGATCATTCGGTGCCGTTAGTCAAGATCGTCGATCAACTCGATGATCCTCCCTTTGGTAGGTTTCATCTCCGTCTTGCTCTATCCTTCAGCATCGTCATGTTTTAGATCATTGGGCGTCATAGTACTATTTCGTGGAACTGCTCGGCAAAACGCCGACTGCTCCTTTTCACCGTTGATTTGATCCTTTCTTTCAAGGCTCAGCACACTGGAACAAAAGGCGAGGATAAGACCTTTTGGTGACTTGCCGAATGGGTTCGGTGATTCTCATATCTTCCTTTCTTCGTTCTTTCAGCTGCCTTTGTCCCTTTTTGCTAAGTAGTGTCCATGCTTTTCTTCAAACTCCAAATACCTGAAACTTAAGGGTTTTCATCAGAGATATTGAGACAAATTATGCATTTGAGGATACTAATTCTATCAAAACATAGCCTTAAATGAGTCTAATTTGTGGACTCATCAACACCCCCAACTTAACTTTTGCTTGTCCTCAAGCAAACTCAAGTTCAGCCGTTCAAAAAGGGTGTCTCGAACAGTGCTACACAAGACTCAATCGTGAATGCACATAACAAGACTCAATTTACTTATGCAAAGATCAGATGTGCACTCAAATATTCAAGTTGTGACTCACCATTATCAAAGAAACTCATGGTCACAATACTTGCTTCAAATGCAAGTTCAAGCTTCAAATGCCCTCACACAAGGAATGATTCCATATTCACACACAAAGTATTAATCATTTAAATTTCTGGAATCAAATGCAATGCTCACTCTCACAAGGAAGAACACAATGCATGCTTTCACCCATAGATTTGCCCGTATTTTCCAATCAACATTTGTTGCAGCTTACTCAAGATAAAAAAGGTCTTTTCAAGGCTTGTAATGGGGCTGAGTGCAAATGTATGGTCATTTAGACTCAGTGACTTTCATCCTCATGAAATGTGGTGCTGACAACACTTTCTTTCCTATTCCTTCATCATTCTCTTTAGTTCTCATAAGTCATCCTATTATTCACTTTCCATGAATTGTTTGGAAACTCCATTTCTTTTGTACTTTATTCCACAACTTTCTTTCTCATTCTTTTTCTTTTTCTTTCTCTTTTCTCTTTTTTTTTTATATGGAGGGGTTCCATTTTTCTCAAAACCATGGATAAGACGGACTTTCTTGCACTTCTAGATTTGCCTTCTCTTTTCACCACACCCCCAACTTAGGCTTTTGGCCTAAGTTGGCTATTCAACTAACCACAACTTCATGAAAATTATAGGTAATGGATAAAGAAAGGTCTAGTTTTCATCAAGTTTCTTCCAAAGGAAGGTAAGGATCAAGGGGTGTTCAAAAGAGGTTCACACATGCTCACAAGGTAGGCCACAAAGAGGTATCTGTCAAATTGGCTCACACTCTTCAAAGTTACCTAAGATCATATCAAGAGATAGCCTTACTTAGTTGATCGGACCAACCGGGTAAATTCTAGGTGTATTCATGCATGGTTCACAGTAAGCTCATCACACTAGAAATCGACACTACAGTCAAACAAAACTTCACACTTTTGCTAGTGTTCAACTGTCATCACAAGAGAATCAATTTGGTACATAGCTAATCACAATGAGATGCGAAGAGTTCACATATTGTCTATGCAACTTCATTTTGCCTCATTGTAGCCGCACATTTATGTTCGTTCGATTAAGAGCACTATTCAAGTCATCGGTATTGATCGGAGCTGGGACTTAAAGTTTGCAAAAGAACAGCCACATTCAACACACGAGTGGTGGAAATTTTTTTTAGACGGGTCAAAATCATTTTGCAATTTAAAATAAAAGAAGCCACAAGCTTAAATATCCACATAAATAGTATTAACACAACATTATAGCTCACAACCCAAATACTCAAACAAAGCACGATTCACAAATAGCACACAAAGGTGCGCCTCACCCCACCACAAACAAAAACATTTGTCCTCAAATTCAAATGACAAAAAATCCAAAAGTCAAAATAAAGTAAGGCAAAGAGGGGGGTAAAAAGGGGATTCTATCTATGCAGTCTCTACATCTGTCTGGGCATCAGTGCCCGATGCCTCACCCTGAGCCTGGGCATCAGTGCCCGAGATCACTTTAGCGGGAACATCAGTGCCAGCTTCACCAAGGTCTGTTGATTGTGAGTCTGCTAGAAATAAATGAACCGCTCTGCAATATATCGAAGAGACGTTAGAGAAATATTTGACAAAAGCATTGATAAGCTTCACCGACTCTTTCAGCGAGTCGCCGATATCATTCGGCGATCTAGAATTAGTCCACTGAAAGCTACAGTGCACAGAGATCCAGGGCGAGTTAGCGAAGCATATCATTCGGCGATCTAGGGTTAGTCCACTAAAAGCTACAGTGCACAGAGATCCAGGGGAGTTGACAAGGGTAAAACGAGACTTTCGGCAAGTACCCGAAAATCTTTGGCGACCTTCAACTTCTCGCTGAAAGTTACAGAATTAATAGAACATTTATCATTAAATTAAAGGCGAGATGGAGACATTAGGCAAACCGCCGAGTGGTTCGGCGAGCTCGACCCAATTCGCCAAATGGCTCAACATACCTATTTTCAACCTATCTTCTCAAATTCAACCCTGTAACCCCTGAAGACAAAATCAAAGTATGCACCAGTATAATCAAGGTATGAACCATAGCACCCAAGTAGAACCCTTCAAATTTTAATCCAGATTAAGGCATACAACCACTGGAATTCAGCAGTCACAACAACTCGAGCAAGATTGTCAAATTAAGGCATGCGTGTAAACAATCTAATCCTATCCGGCAGGGTCAGAATACTTTAAACAAGATCTGGCTATTGCAAATGAGCATAAGTTTTTATAAAATAAATCCGAGCATAGAAAACTGACCTTTTGTGTTGACTTCGAAATGATTGAAACGCTAGGCGGTAAGGTAATCCAATTCCGAGCACAAATCAACCAACCAAATACTCTAAAAGTGCAAGAAATATAGAAACTAGAGTGCATGTATGAGTTTGAGCAGATAAAAACTGAGGGAAAGTGAATGAAGTTGAAACTTTTAAGCCTTTGGCTTGCAAAACCGTCAGTTTTTGCCCACTTCGGCGACATTAGTCAAGCTTGCCTAATCACTCGGCGGAACGCCGAATGTTTAGTTTTCTCGCCAAAATATACAGGACCTCTAATTAATGTAGGGATCCCAACGACGGTCTCCATCGAGGTCGCCGACCTCTTCGGCGATTTGCCGACTGGACCTATTGCTCGCCACCCTACACTTTTTTGAACACTTTCCACGCTTCGACCTATACAAAGAACACACCGTTATTTTACTATAACACAAATAAAAAGCAAAAAAGGGTTTTGGGTTGCCTCCGAAACAACGCCTTAGTTAATGTCGTGGCACAACGCAACTTAACACTCAAACTCCATTTTTGGGGTTAGCCATAGTATCACTAGGCAACCCCCTGTTTTGTTGTGATTGAAGATCAGGCAATGCATGACCCACAAGGTTCTCGAGCAGCTGGACGGCTCTGGAATGAGACCAAATCATTCACTTCATCCCTTCAATGTATTCCTTCATTTCTTCCAGCTCTCTATCTTGCTCAGTCACCTTGTGGAGAATGATTAAGAGTATTCCCTCAAGGCGTTTAACCTCATTGTCCTTGGGACTTCTTAGCTCATGAGGAGGGATATATTTATCCTTCCTCTTGCACTGGACTTCGATCTTCATCATCTTTTTGGCCAACTCATCCATCTGAGTCATTATGGAGGCCAACATGAAGCCTTTTTCTACATCTTGGTTCATTTCAACCATTTGATTAAGCACTTGGGCAGCTCTCACATATGGTTGTTTCGCAATGCCTCCCAGAATGAGTTAGTCGACAAACCTTTTGTTTCCGGGACCAAGAATCTTGTAGAAACAGTCAAGGAGGATTATGTCGAGAATGTCATGAGTTGGGGATTGAGTGATTAGTTCATTACACCTTGCTCATGACTTGTGGATCCGTTCATCTTCCAATTTCTTGAAGGTGAGGATACGATCCCGGAATATCATTACCTCTAATGGAGGAAACTCCATTAGCTCCCGAGTGTTTGATCACCATACTTACTTCCTCTGCTTCAATACAAACAAGAAAAACAAAACTACAAATTAATTAAGTAAACTACAACTAAGATTTTTCTTTTTTTACTAAACTAAGAATTTTCAAGTAACACCACTCCCCGGCAGCGGCGCCATTTTGATGTTTGCGTAATCAAGACACAACTTCTAATGCAAGTGTCTATGATCGTACAATAGTAAAGTAAAACGAAGGGTTGGGGTCGAGTCCCAAGGATTGGGCTTGAGAATTAATAGAAAAATAAAATAAAGTTCTAATTAGTCATAGCTAAAAACATTGTCGAATACAAACATACTAAATCTAAGGGGTGACACAAAAGTGTCAATTAACAATGGGGGTTTGTAACAAGTAAGCAAAAATCAGTGAAAATGCAAAGAGTACTAATCAAGGAGATGAGATTCTTGGGATGTGATAGGTATACGGGATAAACTAAACTATTGGGTACATGCTTTTGATAATAAATCCGTTGAATATTTGTGACTAGGCTAGACTATAGTGGGGGTAAATTCTCTCTCGAGCAACTTACCCCGAATCAACTTGGTTTCTCTCGAACACCGAGTTACCGCATGAAGAACAACCTCCGACTTAGCCCACTCACTCTCTCGAGCTGAGTGTGTGGGAGAAGGACTAGGGTTTACTATCTCGAGCTGAACCTCATGTAGACCAAATCCCACTGGTCATCAATTTAGTAGTCTTAGTTTTACAACCTCTCTTTCGAGCAAGCCGAAAACACATAGGTGAAATCATATTTGCAACTACAATTTCATTAAATTCCACCAAAACTACTAAATGAAATCACATCTAAACAATAAATAAATCTTCAACAAGCAAGACCCAACATATAATCTAACCCATAGTCACAAAATCACACCCAAAGAATTGGGGTTTTAGCTTGACATGTAAACGAGATAAAAATTTATACTAATATGAGTTTGCATTCAAATGGGTATGAAGATTTAATCTCAAAATAAGCAAAGAGTGAAGAATCCACAGGACCCAAGCCCAAATTATTGAAGTTGAAACCCTTTGAATCTTCAAGTTCTTCAAAACACTCTCCAAACTTAGAACTCAAAATTCTATATAAAAAATCTGATATTAAGCTACAACTCTTAACGAGTATTTATAGTTTTCAAAAATCTGTGCTGTAGTGAATCATTCAACGCCATTAGTCGAGATTGTCGATCAACTCGGCGATCCGCCCTTTGGTAGGTTTCATCGCCGTCTTGATATATCATTCAACATCGTCATGTTGTGGATCATTGGGCTATATAGTACTGCTTCGCAGAACCGCTCGGCGACACACCGACTGCTCCTTTTCACCACCGATTTGGTCCTTTCTTTCAGGGCTCAACACACTGGAACAAAAGGCGAGGATAAGACCTTTTGGCAACTCGCCGAATGGAATCGGCAATTCTCAGATCTTCATTTCTTCGTTCTTTCAGCTGCCTTTGTTCCCTTTTGGTAAGTAGTGTCCATGCTTTCCATCAAATTCCAAATACCTGAAACTTAAGGGCTTTCATTAGATATTAAGACAAAATATGCATTTGAGGACACTAATTCTATCAAAACATAGCCCTAAATGAGTCCAATTTGTGGACTCATCACTCAATCAGCGAGAGAACCCAGAAAGTGAAAAACCTAACGTGTACTCGTCTTCCTTTTGCAAATACAACAATACCTGGAACGACCCTGACCCCTATACGAATTATTATTTGTAGTTTTGATGATTTGACAAATAGAAGACCTAAGGAGGGGACTTGATCCACGTCATTCATATCCATAAAATTGACAACTGGAAAAAGTACACAAGTTTGGTGCACAGTTTCCAACTGTGGTGGAAACCTCGACCAATCACATTGCCTCGAAGGTTGTGTCTATTCTCATAAGGACTTTTTCACACAGACACACTCTTAGTTTTTGCATCACAAATTTTCAGAGCAAAAGGCAAAAACCACTCCTCTCAAGAAGTACTTACCAAAAAGCAACAGGGACCAGATAGAGCAGCTTGTGTCTTAGTTGTCTTAGGTTTTTACTTCAGTTCTTATCATTGTAAATCTAATCCTAAAGTATAAAGGAATTAGATCTTTTATCAGTTCGTCTAAACGTCTAAATTAGTTGGGTCTAACTAGCTTAGTGGGCAACATTGTTCGATGCTTAGTCAAATTCTAAGTCATCTAGTGTTAGGTGGGTTAGTGGGAAATTGTGGGTTGCTTAGTGAATTCTAAGTTATCTTTGGTCGGGTAGCTTAGTGGGCAATAGTGATATTGCTTAGTTGCTCTATTTGTAGTGGAAATACTACTTTTAGGGGGAAAGGATTTAGAGGTAAATTCCTAGGTTATTAGCTGTTGTAATCTGAATCGTTGCTCGATTCAGAAGAAATGGAGTTTGGTTTGAAAAGCCTGTGAGGACAGGTCGTGGTTTTCACCGCCCTTAGAGGAAGGGGGTTTCCACGTTAAGTACTTGTGTTGTTTTTGCTATTTTGGTTGTCTTAATGTTGTTGCTTGCATTATTGTTCTTAGCGTGTCAAGGGACCTGGTACATTGACTTCTAGTGGACACCTATATTATTACAATTGGTATCAGAGCAGGTTCTCTCTATATTGGTTAACACCAACAGGGGTTCCTGTGCAGAATGGCTTCTCCACTTAACTTGGAAGAAGGACAATCGTCTACAAGACCACCTCATTTCAATGGCCAATTCTATAGTTGGTGGAAGACGAGGATGCACGACTTCCTAATGGATGAAGATAGTGAGCTGCAACTACAAATGATTTGTGTAACAAGTGTGGTAAGCCTGGACACTTTATCAGAGATTTTCCTATGACTAAGGCTGAAAATACAAGACCTGGAGGTGATAAGGATAGGAGAAGGGACCTGATCCCTGACAAAAAGGGAAGGAGAGTGGCGACTGACTATGTTCTAAAAAAGGCCCTTGCTGTCTAGGGAGACTCCTAGAAGGGCACAGACAAACGGCGAACAAGGGATCTTTGGCGAGTCGCCGAGTGTATTTTGCGAATTAAGCTGCTCGCCAAAAGTCACAGATCAATGAATACATAAAGTAGTCAGTTAAAGGTGAAATGGGGGAGTTAGGCGAATTGCCAAGCTGTTCGGCCGAATTTGTTCACCTCGCCGCTCAGCTCAATGTGTCTATTTTCAACCCACACTTTCAAATTTCACCCTGCAACCCCAGATAACGCGATGCAATATTGAACAACACCAATTTAACGAAGACCCAGCATAATTCTAGCAATCCCATATCAAAATGATTTAACTCCAAAGTACAGCCTAGTGGAATTTCATCGATTTCGTAATTACTACCAGTTAATAATCTATAATGCAACGAAAATATATTGATTCAAACATTCAGCAGAGACTTGACACTATTAATCATTATGCAGATGAGTACAAGTTTTGATAAAACAACTTAGGGGTTCGATTACTAACCTTTGGTGCTGAATTAGATTGCATTGATGTGCTAGGCAGCAATGTGATCCAAATCCGCGCGCAATTTGATACTTAAAATACTCTAAAAAGTGCAAGAGATATAACTACTAAAGTGCGAGTGTGAGTTTGTGAAAAGGGACCAAGTGAAAGAAAGTTAATGAAATGGAACTATTAAACCTGTGGCTTGTGACCGTCCAGTTTCTGCTCATTCGGTGATGTTAGTTGATCTCGCTCAATCACTCGGTGAAACGCCGAATGTCTAATTTTCTTGCCGAATATATCAGAGTTTTCAGTTCAGTTAAGCATTGCATCGGCGGTCATTATTGAGATCGCCAATTGGATTGGCGATACACTGACAAAGTTCATACTCCGCCGAGTTGTACAGACTCAACCTTTAAGCTATATTGCGTCAAATAGTGGGAATGATCGGGTACACCAAACTTGTCGGTGACCTGCCAAACTAAACTGTTGCTTGTCCCCATATATCTTTTCAAGCACTTTCCTTACTCAATTTTTATAAACAACACACTATAATTTTATCAAGGTAACAAAAGGCAAGTAAATGGTTTTGGGTTGCCTCCCAAACAACACTTAGTTAACGTCGTGGCAAAACGCAAGTTAACCTTCAGACCTCACTCTTGGGGTTAGCCATAGTATCACTAGGCAAACCCCCTTATTGTCTCGGATTGAGATGAGATGATATATGACCCATTTTGGTCTCTAACTGTTTGATTGACAGTGAATGAGAGGTGACAGTGTGGCAGAGGATAGACACGTCTTCTTTAATACCTTTTAGCATTTTGTCTTACCCTTCAACTTTGTTTAGAATACGCAAGAGCATATCCTCAGACCTACCACTTTCTGAATCCTTGGGCTTCTGATGCTCATGGGGAGGCACGTATCTATCTTTCTCCCATCCTTCTAATTTGGATTACGGTCCCTCCATTCACGATCTCGATCCTTCCAGCCTTCATCTCTAACCCATCCTTAATTACCACCCTGCCTTGGGTAGTTTGAACTGTAGCCTCCGCCTTGGTTAGCTAGAAAATTAACTTCCTCGTCATACATGGTTTCAAACTTCATCTCCTCAGGATTCGCACCCCCAATTCACACAGCATTGACACTACGGGCTCCAGCCCCCATGACATTCTTGGATAAAATGTCAAGTTGTGTCATGATCTTTGCCATGTTTTGGTCTCTCTCATTAACTTCCTCAACCTATTCCTTGGATAGCTAAAAGGTGACCGGTGAGACCTGGTCTTCGCGGGTGTACCACGCCCTGTTGATAGTTGTCAAGCCATTAAGAAGTTGAGTTGCTACTGCATATGGTTGCTGCATCAATCCTCTGGGTGAGAGTTGGTCAGCTACACCTTTGTTTACCGAGTCGAGGCTCCGATAAAAGTATTGAAGAAGCACATTATCAGGTAGATCATGGGTTGGGGATTGTAGCACCAATTTTTTAAAATGGAGCCACGTTTCATGCAGAGGCTCTCCATTCAAACGCTTGAAGCTTTGGATGCTATCTCGAATAGTCATCATCTTAGAGGGAGGGAAATATCGTATGTTGAATGTGGTGACCAACTCCTCCCACGAAGTGATCGAGTTACGTGGTAACTCAGCTAGCCACTTGCACGCCTCCCCCATCAGAGAGAAAGGGAATAGCCTTAATCAAACCGACTCCTGCAAGATGTTTTAGAACAAGAATGGTCCACACATCTACGAAGTTTCAAAGATGCTCATGTGGGACTTCATGTGCTAATCCACTGAAAAGTCCCTTTAGTTGTAAGAGTTGCAACATGATGCCCGATATGTGGATCATTGATGTTGTGCTCTTGAACATCGTTGAGGTTGCCGATGTCATCCTGATGGCCTACCTAGCTCCCGTTAATAACGTTAACACTCATACTTTCTGAAGTGTTCACACAATCAATCAAACCAAAACTAAAAATTTAGTTAGTAAATTACAACTAAAAAGAACAAAAATTCTACTAGTCTAAAAATTCTCAAATAGCACCACTCCCCGGCAACGGCGCCATTTTGATGCTTATCGTGACCAACGACACTAACCTAAGGTATGAGTTTCTACGATCATCGACAGTATAGTAACCCAACTAAAGGTTGGGGTCGTGTCCCAAGGGAGTGGTTTTGAGAATTGATAGAAAAATAAAATTTAGCTCTAAGTAGTTGTAGCTAAAGAAATTAACGATTAAAAACATAGTAGATTAAAGGGGGCGACAAAAAAAGTGTCAAATATCGATTTGGGGGGTTTTGTCACAAATAGTAAAAATAACAAAAATTAACAAGAAAATCAAGTATGGGAAATGTTCTTAGGGTGTGACCGCAATACAAGTTGAGATAAATCGGTTGGTACATGCTTTCAATAGGAAATTTGCAAGATAATACTGACTAGGCTAATCTTTAGATGGAAATAAGTTCCCTCTCGGGCAACTTACCCCATTTCAAATGGGATCCTCTCGGACAACTATTTGCCGCATGAAGACCAGCCTACGCCTTACCCCACTCACTCTCTCGAGCTGAGTGTTAGGATATGGGACTAGGGCTCACCCTCTCGGGCTGAACCTTTTGTCGACCCAATCCTTAGGCCATCAGCCTAGTGGTCTTGGTTTCGCGACCTCCCTCTTGGGGAAGCCAAAAACACATGGGTAGATTTGTATTTGTAACTATAAACCCTTTAGATTAAACCACAACCACTAGGTGAAATCACCATTAAACTACATCTAACCTATCAGCAAGCAGGACCCAACAATAATATCAACACATATTTGCTAAATCACACCCCAAGAATGGGGATTTTTAGCCACACACCAAGAAATAACAAAATACACCTAAAATGATAGTAAAATAAAATGGGTGTAAGAAATTAAACCTTGATTTAAGCAAAGGAAGAAGAATGGAGAAGACCCTTCCAACTTGGGGAAGATGAAATCCTTTTTTCTTCAAGTCTCCCAAAAACCCTCTCCAAACTTGAGAGAAAAATATCTTAAAAGTAATATTCTATTTTGGAAATTAAAATAAATGTTCAATTCTCCTAAAATTAATAATAAGTTCAGTAATTATAGACTTTAGAAAATGGCGCTAGCAGATCTTTCGGCGAAGTTAGTTGATATCGCCAAATGACTTCAGTGACTCGCCCTTCGTCTGTCTTATCGCCGTTTCGTGCTTGCCTTCAGCATCTTCACGTTCTGGACCATTGGGTAATATAGTAATGCTTCGTGGAACTATTCGGTGAAGCGCCGACTGCTTTTTTCATTGCCTTTTTTATCCTTCTCCTTCAGGGATACGCGTACTGGAACAAAGGGCGGAGTAAATCCCTTCGGCGAATCATCAAGTGTGCTTGGCGATGCTTGGGCTTCAGCTTTTTCGTTCTTTTCAGCCTTTTTGTTCCTTTTTGCGCCTATGTGTCCATGCTTTCACTAAAGCTTCAAATACCTGAAACTTAAGAGTTTTCATCAGATATTTAGACAAAATAAGCATTCGAGGACACTATTCTTATCAAAATAAAGCCCTAAATGAGTCCAATCTGTGGACTCATCACAATTCTAAGTCTTATTTAGTGGTGTTACCGTATCTCCCCCTTGGGAACATTCTTCCTCGAATAAAGTCTAAAATAGATGAGTATGGAGAGAAAGAGCTGCAATCCCTACCAATAAGTACAAGAAACTGATATCTAACTGAACTGAGTTCCAACAACATTTAAATGTGCTAAAAATGCAAGAATAGCTAAAGGAACATGATACTCAGACTGATTTGACGCAAGAATAAACTAAGAGACTAGAGAGGAACTATTACCTCAAGCTGAAATGGAATTGGAAGGAAGGAGATGAGGATACTTGGCCTTCATAGTGCTTCTGCTTCCCATGTAGCTCCCTCTACGGACTGATTCCACCACAAAACCTTCACTGAAGCGACTTCATTATTTCTCAACCAACAAACCTGATGATCAAGAATTTCAACTAGCACTTCTTCATAAGTTAGCCTATCCTTCACAACCACACTTTCTCATGGTACTATTGATGCCGGATCACCCACACACTTCTTCAATAAAGAAATGTGAAAGAATGGATGAACCACTACTAGTTGTGTTGACAATTCTAACTCATAAGCCACATTACCACCCCTTTTCAAGATTCTGTAAGGACCTACATATCTCAGACTGATCTTCCCTTTCTTGCCAATTCTTATCATCCCCTTCATAGGTGACAAATTTAGGAAAATCCAATCATCAATTTCAAACTCTAAATCCTTTCTCGTCACATCTACATAGGACTTCTAACGACTCTAAGTTATGTTTAGTCTATCTCTGATGAGCTGAACTGTTTCCATTTCCTAATAAATGGAATCTGGCCCTATCAAGGCTGCTTCACCCACTTCAAACCAACAAATCAGGGACTTGCATCAATGCCCATATAGTGCCTCAAACGGTGCCATCTAAATACTTGAATGAAAGCTATTATTAGAGGCAAACTCAATGAGAGGTAGGTAATCATCCCAACTGCCCTTGAAATTGATCACGCAAGCTCTCAACATCTCATCTAAGGTCAGAATTGTACGTTTTGCCTGACCATTCGTCTGTGGATGAAATGTTGTACTGAGATTTCCCTTGCTACCAAGACCTTTCTGAAATGATTTCTAGAAATGAGAGGTAAACTGAGGACCTCTATCTGAGATAATTGACAAGGGAACCCCATGCAACCTTACTATCTCATTGATAAAGAGTTTGGTGTAGTCCTCTGCTGAATCTGTAGTATTTACAGCCAAGAACTGAGCACACTTAGTTACTCTATCCACTATCACCTAAATGGAATCATGTTTTCTGTGAGTACGAGGTAAACCCACAATGAAGTCCATATTTATCACTTCCCACTTCCATGTAGGAATATTAATCTCCTGAGTCATACCTTCTAGTTTCTAATGTTCTGCCTTAACCTATTGACAGTTAGAACACTTATCCACAAAGTTTTCTATGTCCCTATTCATGCCTCTCCACCAAAATACTTCTCGTAGATCATGGTACATCTTAGTGGCACCTGGATGAATGGAATACCTGGAGTTATGAGCTTCTGTAAGGATCTGCTTCCTCAACTCATCCACATTAGGAACACATAAGCGACCTTGGTAACGAAGCACACCTACTTCCCATATAAAACCTCAACTTTATGTTGATGAGCTGCTCCTTTCAACTAAATTAATAAAGGATCACTATCTCGTATTTCCTTAACCTCCATTACGAATGAAGATTCTGACCCATTCTGACCTATCACACCACCATATGGCGTGTCCATAAGGTGAGCTCCTAAGAGAGAAAGCCAATGAACATCTTTGGCTAACTCTTTCTTTCTTCCTCAACATGTGAGAAACCACCCATGGACAACCTACTGAGAACATCAGCTTCTACATTGGCCTTATCTAGATGGTAAAGCACATTCATGTAATAGTCTTTGAGGAACTAAGAAACCTCCTCTAACGAAGATTCAACTCTTTCTGGTCATGAACACATACTGGAGGCTCTTATTATTTGTGAACATACAAACATGAACACCATACAAATAGTGTCTCCAAATCTTTAGGACAAATACTACGACTGCAAGCTCATGGTAATGAGTCAGGTAGTTCTTCTCATGAACCTTAAGTTGTCTAGAAGCATAAGCTATGACCTTACATCGCTGCATCAATACACAACCTAGGCCAACCATGGATGCATCAAAGTAAGCTACATAGCCGTCTAAACTATCTTGTAGAGTCAAGACCGGAGCTGTAGTCAACTTATTCTTCAATTTGGAGAAAATTTTCTTACACTCATCTGACCACTAAAACTTGACCTTTTTTTGAGTCAACTTAGTCAATGGGGAAACTTTGGATGAAAATCCTACAATTCTCATGTAATACCCGGCCAAACCCAAGAAACTTCTGATATTTATTGGAGAGGTGGGTCTAGCCTAGTACTGTACTACCTCAATTTTCTGAGAATCTACTCGGATCCCTTCACTGGACACCACATGACCAAGGAAAGCTACAGACTGTAACCAAAACTCATATTTGTTGAACTTAGTGAATAGCTGGCGATCTTTGAGAGTTTGTAAAACAACTCTCAAATTAGTCATATGCTCCTCCTCACTCCAAGAATAAATGTGTATATCATCAATAAAGACAATAACGAACAAGTCCAAATACTGTTTGAAAACCCTGTTCATTAAGTCAGTGAAAGCTCCAGGAGCATTTGTTAGTCTAAAAGACATAACTAAAAATTCATAATGACCATACCGAGTCCTGAAACTTGTCTTCGGAATGTCACTATCTCTGACTCTAAGTTGATGATAGTCAGACTGAGGTCTATCTTAGAATAGCAACTAGCACCCTGAAGTTGGTCGAACGAGTAATCAATTCTGGGGATGAGAAACTTATTCTTGATTGTGACTTTGTTCCACTGCCGATAGTCAATGCACATTCTAAGAGAGCCATCTTTCTTTTTCACAAACAACACTTGAGCACCCCGGAGAGATACTAGGTCTGATGAAGCCCTTACATTGTCTTTGAACTACTCTTTCAATTCCTTAAGCTCGGTTGGAGCCATTCTGTAAGGAGGAATCGAAATGGGCTGGGTATCTAGAAAGAGATCTATTCCGAAGTCGATTTCCCTTACGGGAGGAACTCCGGGAAGATTTTCTAGAAACACTTCTAGAAACTCATTTACCACCGGGACTGACTCAAGAGTTTAGGTATCGAAGTTTGAATCCTTAACCCAAACAAGATGATAGATATATCCCTTGGAAATCATTTTTCTGTCCTTAAGGTAAGAAATGAATCAACCCATAGGCACTAAGCTTCTACCCTTCCACTCTAAGACAAGCTCGTTTGGATACATCTGACTGAGGTATAATAGGAATGTAACCAGTCCATGCCTAGAATGATATCAAAATCTACCATTTCTTACTCTACAAGATCTGCTAAGGTGACTTTCTCAGAGATTGTGACAAGGCAGTTTCTGTATACCCGTCTAGCTATAATTGGGTCACCAACTGGAGTAGAGACTGAGACGGGTTCTAAGAGAGTTTTTGGACTGACACCAAAGTTTACTATAGTGAGTTACAAAAGACAATGTATCCCCTGGAACTAACAATGCATAAACATATAAATCAAAGACTCACAACGTACTAGTGACCATATTAGGAGAATCTTCTTTATCCTGGTGAGCCTTGAGAGTATACAACTAGTTCGGGCATTGACCGCCACATGTACCAAATGAAGTACCCTGCAGAGTTAGGCGACCTGCTAGTGCTATTGAAGTTGTAGATTGAGCCCTATTGTTCATACCTTCTTACTCCTGCCTCGCAGGAGAGCAATCATTCAACCTATGGCCAGAATGATTACACCCAATAGTGCCTAGGTTGAAGGATTGCCGAGATTTTTCTTACCACACTTCAGACAAGTTGGGTAAGTCCTGTTACTTGAAGCACTCCTTTGAGACTTAGGGGTGGTGCCCTACCTTTATTATCCTGTCAAAATCTTGGGGATGGAGCACTAGCTAATGACTGTTTTGGGGCTGTAGACCTCTTCTAAACTGTGAGCGATTCTTACCACTCGCCTTTTGCTGAGAGTATTCATAATTCCCTGTTCTAGCCTTCTTGTTGTCCTTAGACATTTCCTTAATCTTATCTCCCTCAACCTGCTGAGCATGAGTTATGAGTCTGGAGATATCCATATCCCCTAATAACATAGCATTCCTACACTCAATCTTCACCAGATCGGATACCCCAAATGGGAACTTACTCATTTGTGCCTTTGAATCGACAACCATGTGTGGAGAATACCATAAAAGCTGAGTGAACTTTAGCCCGTACTCTTAGACCAACATTGACCCCTGCTTCAAGTTTATAAACTGTTGTGCCTTAGCTTCTCTCAACTCCCTTGGGAAGAACCTGTCTAGAAAAGCTCCGGTAAAACACTCCCAAGTCACAGGAGTTGTATCCGCACCCGTATTTTCTTTCCACTGAGTGAACCAAATGTGAGCTACATCCTTAAGTCGGTAGGATGCCAACTCCACCCTATCATTACTAGTCACTTGCATTACTCCAAAAAATTTCTTACCCTCATCAATGAAGTTATGTGGGTCCTCACTAACCTGCGACCCTAAAAGCTTGGGTGGATTCATCTGAATAAAATCTTGAACCCTAGCAGCAGGTGATCCAACATCAATTTTGCAGGAACTAGGACTTGTTGATTATTCTTATTGTCCACAATTTGAGCCAAGAGTGGGATCACATTCCAAAATTCGGTATTTGTAACCTCATGTTTCGGGACTGGAGGAACTGCGTTAGCATTGCGTGCATTAGCATTTCATGTGTTAGCTTTACGAGAAGGCATAGTCTGAAACGTATAACGATTTATTATATAGGAGAAGTTGGATCATAACCACGCATGATAAGAATAGAAAGAATGTGAAGTTTTTCTTAAAACACTTCGTAGCCTATCTCTCTCATTAGATTTGGTGCACTTCACACCCACGAAAAAGACTCTACTTAGTGCGGCTTTCAGATATCCTAGGTCTGTTGAACCTAATGCTCTGATACCAAGTTTTTCAAGCCCCGAGGCTACCCCCTTGACGTAACACAGGACCTAGGATCACGACTAACCCAAAGCTAACCCAGTGTCTGGCATATCATAAGCATACAAAAAGATAACTAAATAACAAGAACTATGTGGAAGCTAAAATAGTGGATATCTGAAACTGGGGAATACCCAACTAATCTGAATAATCAAAACATACTAAGAGTTTAACAATAACTGAAAAATAAACTCAACAATCCAAGCTTATTGAACTATTAAATCTAAAAAATCTTAATTGAGTTGAATTGTCTAGACATTCCCCCTAGCTAACTCTAACAAAACTGAAAACTGAATAAAAATGACTAGAACTAAAAGCATGTTTATTCTCCTCTAATTATGAGGACTCACCACTGAAGCTGCTGAAATGCGGAGTGAGAGTTGATCTAAGCACGATTTGGATGCTGAGTACCAGAACCTACATCTTGAAAGGGTGTAGGGCAGAGTATGCGGCAGTACATTGAATGTACTGAGCATACAGGAAGTAGATACTAAGATGAATAAACATATATAAGTTGAAACAAGGCGTAACTGCGCAATACTATAAACTGAGCAAAAATGTAAATATTGAAAAGATTACTGAAAAGCTAAACTGAATGTAATAACCATGTCATAATCATGAACATGACATGCTAAACTAAATGCTGAAGTCTATACTGAAAACCTAGTCAAATGCACTAAGAGTCTGACTGTGGGAGCTATTATTAATCGATATAAAACCACATGAGCTAAACGTGGAGTCTGATGTATATGCCTCATCAAAAGGACCCAATATACCTTGTTAGGGGTAAAAAGGCATGACTGGCGTGATCGCTAAATCTGACACCTGTCTGAGGGGATTATACTCCAACGGGGGCATGTAGTTCAAGGACTATCAAGGTACGTTGAACCCTAGTCCAACTCAGTCCTAAGTTTACTCCCAACTGAATATGTATATGACTGAAATGTAACTGAAATAAATACTAACAAGCAAATCTCAGAACGCAACATTTATAAACTAATAATGTATCATTCAAAACTAGAGCATGATTATCTGTTTAACTGACCTAGCAAGTGCAATTCATGAACTAAGAGAATCTACACTAACTACGGTTCTGAATTTCATATGAGGAATTAAACAACATTTCCAAGAAAACATGATATTTAGATTATGGATACTAAAGAAACTGAAATCATAACAATTCTCCAATGTTTTAGAAACCCTAGACCTAAACAATATATAGAGAATCAAGGAACTGAATGAATTATAGGGACCTAGTGGATGAAATGGATCCACTAGTAAAATCCGACATACCCAGGGACGAAATCTACAAATAAATCCTACGATTTTAGGGATGGAACTGAAGAAAACTTGTTGCGTGTTCTTGAGAAAACTGGCGCCTGTTTCTTCTCCTTTTGTTCTATGTTTGATGGATATTTGGGAATAAAGGTTTTGATAGGTTCTGACTAAATTATTAGGCTTCAATGGAGTAAAATGACGTAGTTTAGGTGTTAAACAATGTAGTTTAAATGCCTAATGCATAGGGGAAAAGACTAAAACAACCCTAACTTAAAAGATGATGGGGCCCTTTCACAAAGCCACTAGCGAACCACCGTTGGGACCACGGCCCGTCAAGTGGGTCGTGGTTCTTGCCACGGTCTACTGGTTCTTGTAACCCCCTCCCACGGTCCAACTCACGAACCCTATGAAGGATCATGGACTGTGAAGGCCTCTATGGTTCTTCAATTGGGGCTAGGGGTCTGCTTGTTCAAGACAACGGACTCTCCCACGGCCTGTCATCAAGACCACGGCTTGTAGTGGGCTCTGTGGTTTGAGGCTTGAGCTCGGGTGTTCTCTGCCTAGCTTCCACGAGCCTTCCCAAGGCTCGTGTAGTGGTCCACGGCCCGTGAAGGGTCCCGTGGTACACCACTTCTGGTTTATATGAGTCACGGGCAAGTCAACGGATCGGGTTCATTTCACTGTCCGTGAACTCTACCGTGGTTCACCAATTTTTTTTGCTATTTTTTTCTGCAAGTCAAAGTTTGATTTTGAGATGTTACAACTAGTATTGAGAGGTGTATTGGAGAGTTCCCTGCTAATTGCGTAAATTACCAATAAGTCAAGGTAGAGCACTAAAGACCCAGTGGTGTGGCTTAGAATATAACTCTTCTGAAATGGAAGTAAGAAATGATACATATTGATTTCACTACTGGCTTGCCAGGATCTCGCAGGCAGGATTATTCAGCCCATTTCTTGCCGGTAAAGACTACCAATTCAACATGGGATTATGCTAGATTATAAATTCAAGATATAGTCTGACTTCATGGAGTTCATGTGTCTATAATTTTAGATAGAGGTGCACAATTCACTGCCCATTTTTGGAAGACTTTCAACAAAGGTTTTGTTTTGAAGGTAAATCTGAGTACTCCTTTTCATACTCAGACTGATGGTCAAGCTAAGCTCAAAATTCAGACCCTAGAGGATATGTTGAAGGCATGTGTCATAGACTTCAAAGGTAATTGGGATGACCACTTGCCTCTCATAGAGTTTGCTTACAGTAATAGCCATCACTCCAGTATCCAAATGGCTCATTGTGATAACCTTTATGGCTGAAGATATAGATTGCATATTGGTTGGTTTGAGGTTGGTTAAGCTGAGTTGAAATGACAAGACTTGGTTAATAAAGCCATGGAGAAAGTGAAGATAATTCAATAAAGGTAGAAGACATCGCAGAGTCGTCAGAAATCCTATACCGATGTTAGAAGGAGAGACTTAGAATTTGAGGTGGATGATTGGGTCTACTTGAAGGTTTCACCCATGAAAGGTGTTATGACATTTTGTAAGAAGGGGAAACTCATACCCCGGTACATTGGTTGTTACCGGATATCCAAGAGAATTGGCAATGTAGCTATGAGTTGGAGCTACTGCAAGAGTTAGTAGCTTTTCATCCCGTATTCCACATTTCTATGCTGAAGAAATGTATGGGTGATCCTTCACTTATTGTATCTACTGAGAAAATTGGTATCAAAGACATTTAATCTTATGAGGAGGTCCCCGTTCAGATTCTCGATCGTCAAATTTGCAAGCTAATAACCAAGGAGGTTGCATCAGTCAAGGTTTTATGGAGGATTCAATTTGTTGAGGAAGCTACTTGGGAGACTAAGGGGCATATGAAGAAGAGACACTCACATGTATTTTCTTCTGGAGAAGTTTCAGACAAGGGTACTAACTCTTCGTAAAGTACTTATTAAATTGATATGTTGAGTATGTTATATGCATGTTATGAGCTTGTGTTGGAGTTGTTAGATGCTTCCCACCCGTGCTCTGCTTAGTGTTATCTCATTCGAGGAAGAATTTACCAAGGGGGAGATATTGTAACACCTCAGACTTCAATAAGTTTTTAGTTTTGGGTCAACTTCAAACAAGACTATATCTTTTAGCACATAGGAGTTAGGTGCCCATGAGGTATTAAATCGAAAGCCTTCTAGTCCACTTCCCAACAACCCCAAGTTTTCTGAATTCTAAGGTCAGAGTAAAAAGTTATGGCCATTTGAGATGAGCCTCTCTAGTTAAGGCTTTTCATCCGTTGAAGGAAAGGGGTATTTTGGTCTTTTCCTGAATAATCATAATAAAATATAGCAAGAGTTTAGTGGTAACTGGAAGGACCACTTAACATCTCAAGTTGAATCTACTACTGTCTGAAAAGCCTCAAACTGAGCTGAGTTGCTGGGACATGCCCTCATCTAACTCTAACAAAAACTGAAAACAGAATATAAACACTAAAATGGAAAGCATGTCTATTGTCCTTGTGGTATGAGGACTCATCACTAAAGTTACTGAAGTCGGACCGAGAATCAATATAAGTGTGATATGGATGGCGAGTGGCTGAACCTACGTCATGAAACTATGTAGCGCAAAAGTATAGGTTAATATTTTAATGTACTAAGCATGCATGATATAGATATGCTAAGCTGAACAAATTATATAAGTTGAACAATGCATAACTCAGCAATGATATAATCTGAACATGGATATAGATATGTACTGAACTATAACTTAAAATGGAACTGGATGCAATGACCAAGTAGTAATCATGAAGATAACAAATTGAACTGTATATTAAAGTAATTACTGAAAACCTTGTCAATGATCTAAGAGTCTGACTATGGGAGCTACTATCAACCAACATAAATCGTGTGAGCTAAATATGGAGTCTGATGTATACACTCCATCAAGAGAACCCAATATACCTTGCTAGGGGTATAAAGGCATGACTGGCATTGTCATGCCCCGAGGCTAGCCCCTTGACGTAAACACGGGACCTAGATCACGAGTGACCCCAAGTTAACCCTGAGCTGGCATATCATAAGCATACTAAAGATTACAGAATAAAATATACTATGCGGAAGCTTAAAACCATAATTAACTGAAAGTGGGGAATACCCAATACCATATGAATATATATGAACTGTGAGTTTAATGACAATAGAGAAATCAAACTCCAAACAAAAATTGAATCTAACTATATCTTAAATAAGCCTGTAACAAACTAGAGATTCTGGGACAGGTCCCTAGCTAACTCTAGCAAAATTGAAACTGAAAAGGAAAGACTGAATAGAAAACATGTCAATCATCCTCGAAGAATGAAGACTCCCCACTGATACTTCTTAATACAGATCGGGGAACCGATCTGCACGTGATTTGAATACTGAGAACCTGAACCTACATCACGAGAAGATTTAGCATAGAGTATTCTTCAGTACTTGAAAGGTACTGAGCATGCAAGACAGGATAAATCTGAACAATAACTGAACAAAGCATACTGATCAGTGATATAAGATGAACATGAAGAATATACTGAACATACTTAACATAAATTAAACTGAATACAATGGTCAAGTTCATAACATGTTGAAACTGAAAACTGAACTATAATTGATAACCTAATCAACGCACTAGAATCGGACTGTGGGAGTTACTAATAACCAACATAAAACTATGTGAGCTAAAAGTGGAGTCTGATGTATACGCCTTATCGAGAGGACCCAATATACCTTGCCAGGGGTATAACGGCATGACTAGCATGATCACTAAATATGATGCCCACCGAGGGGACTTAACCAACGGAGGCACGTAGTCTTGGGACTATGAGGGTGATTGACCCTAGTCCAACTCGGTCTAAGCCTAGTCCCAACTAGAATGTGTACGACATAACATAACTACAAATAAATTGGATAACTCAAGATTGTGACATGCTAATTGAAAATGCAACATTAAGTACTGATAATGAAACATTTGTAAATTGATGCATGTATATTTGTATAAACTGACCTAGAAAGTGTAATTCATGAACTAAACGAATTTACACAACTAGGGCTCTGAATTTCTTGCAAGAATTAAGCAACATAGTTACGAAAACATGATAATATTATTTGGAATACTCTAACAGCTAAATCACAACAATTATCTAATGTTCTAGAAACCCTAGGTCTAAGCATTATTTACGAAATCAAAATTCTAACTGAAATCTAGGGACCTAGTGGATGAAAGGAACCCACTAGTGAAATCCCATATACTTGCTGACGAATTTCGCGGCTAAATCTTTCGATTTAAAGGCTAGAACTGAAGAAAACACTGTTGTTGTTCTTGAGGATCCTAATGTCTGGATTCTCTTCATTTTTCTCTACTTTTGCTGAATGATCGATTAGGGTAAGTTCTGGTTAAGTTACTAGGCTCAAACTGACCAAAACTACGTAGTTTTAGGGGTTAAACGACACAGTTTAGGTGTCCAACGAATAGGGAGAAATACCAAAATGACCCCACTTAAAATCTGACGAGGGCCGACCACGGGCCCTATGACAGACCGTCACTGGGACCACGGCCCGTCAAGTGGGTCGTGGTCCTTGGCCAGTAGCTACTGGTTCTTGGTGGTTCGACCATGAGCCCTACCACGGACCATGTGAAAGACCACGGACGGTGAAGGCCGACGTGGTTCTTCACTTGGGTTAGTGGTCTGCTGGCTCAGGTCCACGAACCCTTCCATGGCCCGTCATCAAGACCACATCCCGTGGAAGGCTCCGTGGTCTGATGCCTAAGCTAGGGAGGTTATTCCTGGCTTACACGAGCCTTCCCACGACTCGTGGGATGGTCCATGACCCATGAAGGCTCATATGGTCTACCTCTGTTTGGTTGGGTGTTAACCTTGGATAGGTTGACAGACAGTGGTTCCTTTCACAGTCCGTGAACCCTGTCGTGGTTCACCTGTTTCTGCTTATTTTCTGCTGAAAGTTCTAAGTTTGATTTGCGAGGTGTTACAATATCTCCCCCTTAGGAACATTCATCCTCAAATGAAGCCTAAGCTAGCGTAGTATGGAGGGAAGGAGTTGCAAACCCTACCACTAGGTATTGGACACTAAAATCTGACTGAACTAAGTTCCATGAACATGCAACTATGCTGAAAATGCAAGTATAATTGAAGGAACAAGACAGTAAGACTAAAATTACGCAAGAGTAACTGAAAGCCTAGAGAGGAACTATTACCTCAAGCTGAAATTGGATCCGAAGGAAAGAGATGAGGATACTTGCCCTTCATGGCTGCTTCTGTTTCCCATGTTGCTCCCTCTACGGACTAACTCGTCCACAAAACCTTAACTGAACGACCTCTTTGTTTCTCAACCTTCGAACCTGCTGATGAAGAATCTCAACTGGCACCTCTTCATAAGTGATACTGTCCTTAACAACCACACTTTTTAATGGTACAATAGATATTGGATCACATACACACTTCTTCAACAAGGAAATGCGAAAGACGAGAAGCACCGCTCCTAGTTCTGCCAGCAACTCTAACTCATAAGCCACTTTACCAACCCTTTTCAAGATCTTGTAAGGGCCTACATATCTAGAACTGAGCTTCCCTTTCTTCTAAAATCTCATCACCCCATTCATAGGTGGCACTTTCAGGAAAACCCAATCATCAATTTGGAACTCCAAGTCCCTTCTCATCACATCTACATAGGACTTCTAGCGATTGTGGGCTGTCTTGAGTCTATCTCTAATGAGTTGAACTTTTTCCATAGCACCATGAACCAAGTTTGGCCCTATCAAGGCTGCTTCACCCAATTTAAACGAACCAACTGGAGATCTGCACCTACGCCCATATAATGCCTCAAAATGGGCCATCTAAATATTGGAATGGTAGCTATTGTTGAAGGCGAACTCTATCAGAGGAAGGTGATCATCCCAACTTCCCTTGATGTCGATCATGCAAGTTCTCAACATTTCCTCTAAGGTCTGAATAGTATGCTCTACCTGACCATCCGTCTGTGGATGAAATGTTGTGATGAGGTTAGCCTGACTAGAAAGACCTTTCTGAAATGACCTCCAGAAATAAGAGATAAACAGAGGACCTCTATCTGAGATGATAGAAAAAGTAACACCATACAACTTGACTATCTCATTAATGTAAACCTTGGCGTAGTCCTCCGTCGAATCGGTAGTCTTAACAGCCAAAAAGTGAGAGGACTTAGTAACTTTGTCTACTATCACCCAAATGGAGTCATGTAGTCCGCGAGTAAGAGGTAAAACTGTAATGAAGTCCATGTTTATCACTTCCCACTTCCATTTAGGAATGTTAATCTCTTAAGTCATACCTCTTGGTTTCTGATGTTCTACCTTCACCTTTTGTCAATTGGGGAACTTAGCCACAAAATCTTATATATCCCCCTTCATGCCATTCCACCAAAAGACTTCTTGCAGATCATGGTACATCTTGGTGTCACCTGGATGAATAGAATAGCAGGAGTTATGGGCTTCTGTAAGGATCTGCTGTCTCAACTCACCCACCATAGGAACACATAAACGACCTGGTAGCGAAGCACACCATCTCCCCTTTGGGGGAAAACCTCAACTTTCTGCTGATGAACTACACCCTTCAATTGAACAACTATAGGATCACTATCTTGTTTTTCCTTAACCTTTGCTACCAATGAAGATTCTGAGCCATTCTGAACGGTCACACCATCATGTGATATGTTCATTAGGCAAACTCCCAAGCGAGCAAGCCGGTGAACATCTTGTGATATTTCCTTCCTTTCTTCATCAACATGTGCTACACTACCCTTAGTTAGTCTTCTAAGAGCATCATCTACTACACTGGGCTTACCAAGATGGTATAGAACATTCATATCATAGTCCTTGAGGAATTCAATCCATCTCCTTTAGCGAAGATTCAACTCTTTCTTGGTGAACACATATTGAAGGCTCTTATGGTCTGTGAACACTTCTACATGAACACCATACAGGTAATGTCTCAAAACTTTTAGGGCAAATACTATGATTGCAAGCTCGAGGTCATGATTCAGATAGTTCTTCTTATGCACCTTAACCTGTCTAATAGCATAAGGTATAACCTTGTCTCGCTACATCAACACACAACCTAGGCCGACTCTGGATGCATCACAATAGATCATATAACCATCATAACCCTCTGGTAGACTCCAAATATAAGTTGTAGTCAACCTAGTTTTTAGTTCTGCGAAGCTCTTATCACACTCATCTGACCACTGAAACTTAACATTTTTTTAGTCAACTTAGTCAATGGAGAAGCTATGGATGAAACTCCTTCCACAAACCTTTTGTAACAACCAGCTAAACCCAAGAAACTTCTGATATTTGTAGGAGAGGTAGGTCTGGGCCATTGTTTCAATGCCTCTATTTTCTGAGAATCCACTCGGATCCCTTTGCTAGATATTATATGCCCAAGGAAAGCAACAGATTGCAACCAAAATTCACATTTGCTGAACTTAGCGAATAACTGGCGATCTTTGAGAGTTTGCAGGACAACCCTCAAATGAGTAGCATATTCTTCCTCATTCCTAGAGTAAATGAGGATATCATTAATAAAGACGATAAAGAACAAGTCCAATTACTACTTGAACACCATGTTCATCAAATCCATGAAAGCGGCAGGATCATTGGTAAGTACAAATGACATAACAACAAATTCATAATTACCATACCGAGGTCTAAAGTTTGTTTTTGGGATGTCACTGTCTCTGAATCTGAGCTGATGATAACTGGATCTGAGGCCTAGTTTTGAAAAATGAGTAGCATCCTGAAGTTGGTCCAACAAGTCATCAATCATGGGGATAGGGTACTTATTCTTGATTGTGACTTTGTTCAACTCCCGATATTCAATGCACATTGTGAGGGAACCATCTTTCTTTTTCACGAACAACACTGGTGATCCCCATAGGGAAATACTAGGTTTGATGAAGCCCTTATCTAAGAAGGTCTTTCAACTGATATTTTAATTCCTTAGGCTCAGTTGGAGCCATTGCGTAAGGAGGAATAGAATTAGGCTGGGTATCTGGAAGGAGATCAATTCTAAAGTGGATTTCCCTTTCGTGAGGAACTCCGGGAAGATTTTCTTGAAACACTTCTAGGAACTCATTAACTATAGGAACTAACTCAAGAGTTGGAATCTCGGAGCTTGAATCCTTAACTCGAACTAGATGATAGAGATACCCCTTAGAGACCATCTTTCTGGCCTTAAGGTAACAAATTAATCGACCCATAGGCACTTAACTACTACCTTTCCACTCTAAGACTGGTTCACTGGGAAACTAAAAACGAACGGTCCTAGTTCTACAATCGACTGAGGCATAACATGAATGTAACCAATCCATACCTAGAATGACATCAAAGTCTACCATTTCTAACTCTATAAGATCTGCTGAGGTGAATTTTTTAGAGACTGTGATAGGGCAATTTTTGTATACCTGTCTAGCGAAAACTAGGTCACCAACTGGTGTAGAGACTGAGAAGGGTTCTGAGAGAATTTCTGGACCGACATCGAAGTTTACTTTTATATATGGAGTTACAAAGGAAAGAGTAGCCCCTGGATCTAACAAAGCATAAACATCTAGGTGAAAGACTCGTAACATACCAGTGACCAAATTAGGAGAATCTTCCTGGTTCTAGCGAGCCTGGAGAGAATACAATTTGTTCTTCCACTGACTGCCACTTGTACCAGATAAAGCACCCTGGTGAGTTGGACGACCTACCGATGCTGCTGGAGCTGTAGACTGTGCCCTGCTATTATTACCTCCTTGACTCTTTTTAGAAGAAGAATAATCTCTCAACTGTGACCAGTCTAACCACACCCAAAACATCTTTCCTTTCCTAAAACACTCCCTTGAACAAGTTGGGTAGGTTCTAGTACATGAAACACTCCCTTGACACTTAGAGCCTAATGCCTTACCTTTTTTATCATGCTGAAACCTTGGGGATGGAGCACTAGCTGATGAAGGTGCTGGAGCTGTAAGTTTTTGCTGAAACTGTGAGCGATTTCTACCACCCGATTTCTGCTAAGAGTACTCATAGGACTTCTTGTTGTCCTTAGCATGTTCCCTAAGCTCATTTCCCTGAACTTGTTGAGCATGAGTCATGAGCCTAAAGATACTCATATCCTCCAACAACATAGCATTTCTGCACTCTGTCTTCACCAAGTCAGATACCCCAAAAGGGAACTTACTCATTTGTGCCTTGGGATCGGCAACTATATGTGGAGCATACCTAGAGAGTTGGGTGAACTTAAGTCCGTACTATTGGACTGACATAGAACATTGCTTCAAATCCATGAACTCTTGAGCTTTTGCTTCTGTCAACTCTCTTGGAAAGAACCTATATAGAAAAGCTCCGGGAAAACACTCCCAAGTCACAGGAGTTGCATTCTCACCCATGATTTCCTTCCATTTAGTGAACCAAATGTGAGCCACATCCTTAAGCTTGTAGGAAGCCAACTCTACCCTATCATTTCAAGTCACTTGCATCACTACAAAGAACTTCTTAACCTCATCAATGAAATTTTGGGGGTCATCACCAACTTGCGACCCTATGAACTCAAGCAGATTCATCCTAACAAAATCATGAACCCTAGCTTCCACTGATCCACCACTAGCATTTGAAGGAACTTGAACCCGTTGGTTATTCTGGTTGGCTACACTCTGAGCCAAAAGCTGAATGGCATTCCAAAACTCTGCATTCGAAACTTTATGATGTGGGACTGGAGGAACTGCATCAGCATTACAGGCATTTGCATTTCTTGCGTAAGCTCTACGAGGAGGCATGATCTAAAACACATAACAATGAGTTAGAATGAGAAGTGGATCATATCTCACGCACGATAAGAGTAACAAAGAAAGTGAAGTTTTCATCAAACACTTCGCAGCCTCCCTCTCATTAGATGTGGTGCCCTTCACTCCCATGAAAAGGACTCTAGTTAGTGTGGCCTTTCAGACATCCTAGGATACTTAAACCTAATGCTCAGATATGAAGTCTGTCACACCTTGAGGCTACCCCCTTGACATAAACACGAAACCTAGGATCACGAGTGAACCCAAGATAACCCGATAGCTAGCATATCCTAATAATACTAAAAGATTACTGAATAAAATATACTATGCGGAAAGTTAAAACCCTAATTAACTAAAATTTGGGAATACCCAATACAATCTGAATATCTATGAACTGTGAGTTTAGTGACAACTGATAGATCAAACTCCAACCTGAAACTAAATCTAACTATGTTTAAAATAAGCCTCTAACATACTAGAGATGCTGGGACATGTCCCCAGCTAACTCTAGCAAAACTGAAACTGAAAAGGAGAGATTGAATAGAAAATATGTCAATCGTCCTCGAAGAATGAGGACTCACTACTGATACTGTTGAATATGGATCGGGAACCAATCTAGATGTGATCTGAATTTTGAGGGCCTGAACATACATCACGAGAAGATGTAGCGTAGAGTATGCATCAGTACTTGAAAGGTAATGAGCATGCATGATAGGATAAAGCTGAACAATATACACATAAATGAACAAAGACTACTGATCAGTGATATAAGATGAACATGAAGAATAATCTGAACATACTGAACATAAATTAAACTGAATGCAAGAACCAAGTTCATAACATTCTGAAACTGAATGTTGAAATGTAACTGATAACCTGATCAATGCACTAGAATCTAACTTTGGGAGCTACTAGTAACTGACATAAAACCACGTGAGCTAAACATAGAGTTTATTGTATACGCCATATCGAAAGGACCCAATATACCCTGCGAGGGTATAAAGGCATGACTGGGCTGATCACTAAATATGATGCCCACAAAGGGGACTTAACCTACGGGGGCACGTAGTTCTGGGATTACGAGGGTGATTGTCCCTATTCCAACTAGGTCTAACCCTACTCCAAACTATAATGTGTACAATACAACATAACTGCAAATAAACTAGATAGCTCAAGATTCTGACATGCTAACTGAAAATGCAACATTAAGTACTGATAATGAAACATTTTTAAACGGATGCATGTATAACTGTATAAATTGACCTAGCAAGTGTAATTCATGAACTAAACAAATCTACACAGCTAGGATTCTGTATTTCATGCAAGAATTAAGCAACATAGTTATGAATGAAAATCTGATTTGGAATACTCTAACAACTAAATCACAACAATTATGTGAAGTTCTAGAAACCCTAGGTCTAAGCAATATTTAGCGAATCAAGATTCTGACTGAAATCTAGGGAACAAGTGGATGAAAAGAACCCATTAGTGAAATCCCACATACCTAGTGACAAATTTCACGAAGAAATCTTTTTATTTCAAGGCTGGAACTGAAGAAAACCTTGTTGTTGTTCTTGAGGATGCTTGCGCCTGGATTCTCTTTTTTTTGCTCTAGTTTTGGTGAATGATCGATTAGGGTAAGTTTTGATCAAGTTACTAGGCTCAAACTGACCAAAACTACGTAGTTTTAGGGGTTAAAGGACCTCGAATTGATAGACAATGATTAAAGGAAAACACCAAATGACCCCACTTAAAATCTGACGTGAGCCGACCATGCACCCTACGACGGACCGTCACAGGGACCACAGACCGTCAAGTGGGTTGTGGTCCTTGGCCAGTAGCTACTGGTTCTGGGTAGTTCTGTCACGACCTAAGGGTACCCCCTAGATATAACACGGCGTACTTAACTCCGAAGGGGTTTCATACAAGCCCTTAGTATATCATAAACATAAATTCATAGAAATGATGCGGATTTAAAACTTTTTACAATCGAAGCCTTTTCGTATAACCAAATAGAAGTCTAGACATTATCTCAACAAGCCATATATAACAATCGAATACCAATAATGGTCTAAGCCCTTTCCAACATAATCTCAAAAGGAAAAGTAGAAGAAACTAGAATTGAACAACGTTCGTCCTCGAATCTTGAGGACTCGCAAAAAACATGTAGAGAATCAATCCAAAGTTTACTCAAAGGGAGAAGTACACCTCAACGAATGGAACCTACACTTATATAAAAATGTAGAAAATATGGGTTAGCACAAAATTGCACTAAGTATGGTAGCCATGCATAAAAATCCTTAAAACATGCTCAAATGGGACATTTAGTTGAAACCATGCATTTTATCAATTTAAAAGTCATCATGCACATTTCTGAAGAAACATAAGTCAAAACATTTCATAAGCAACCTTAAGCTATACTTGTGCAATGCATAGGTAACATCCCATAATCCTACCTAATGCTAAGTACCACTTTTAGGCTACCAACATCATACGTATCATACCTTGACTTCATCCTTAGCCAACACTCATAGACAAGGAAATATTCATGTTCATAACGTACCAAGTAAAGTTGGTCTTAGAAACAATTCATATCATAGATGCATAATTCATAAGTCTTCATAGCATAGGAGAACCACACCACAACTACACTTAAAGCCTACTTGTGCAATGCATAAATGGAGTCCCATACGCCCACTCATACTAAGTAGAAACTTTTAAGAAGCCATAGTTATAGTTCATGTTCATGTTCTTGTCATAGTTCATATTCTTGTCATGTAGGGAAATATAGCCTTAACCGACATAGACCATGTGAGCTGTATGGAATCTGGCGTCATGCCCCCACACCGAAAAGAGGTGTCCTACTTGCCTAAGGTATAACTCATGTATTAGCATCTAGGTGGATCCACTAGCTAAAGACCTATGTGGGCACATAGTTATGAGATAGGGAGATCGCTTCTATAAACCTAGACTAACTGGCGTAAAAGGTTTCCATCTCATGAGATAACTATCTCTGGAACCCAAACTAACTAGTGTGAAGGAACCCATCTCATATTCATATCTACTCGGTGCGAAGCATAATTCCTTTTAAATTCATGTTAAGTCTTTACTTAAGTTCATGTTCATGAAAGAATGCCCTATCATTCAAACCACCATGATATCATGATAGTTCATAGATTCATTAGGTGAGAATGTCATTTCAACCTTATAATCATCAATAAATGAGTAAACCTTTCACATCATGTTCATAGTTCGTTCATGCGAATAGTGTTTCATTCAACACAACAAGATCATCATATTCATAATAATTCATGCATAATAATGTGTAAAGGTAAAGAAAATTGAGTACCCTGATCCGAAATAATAGATAAGGGAACCCCATGCAACTTCACTATCTCATTGATGTACAATTTGGCATAGTCTTCCACTGAAAAGAAAACCTTGATGGGAATAAAGTGGGAAAATTTTGTCAATCTATCAACGATGACGCAAATAGAATCATGTTGCCTTCGAGTATGAGGCAAACCCACTATTAAGTCCATGTTCACATCCTCCCACTTCCAAGAGAGAATATCTATATATTGGGAAAATCCTCCGGGTCTTTGGTGTTCGGCTTTATTTTATTGACAATTTGGGTATTTAGCGACAAAATCGGCTATATCCTTCTTCATACCATTCCACGAATAGACTTCCCATAGATCACGGTACACCTTGGTGGCTCCCGAATGAATAGAATACCTAGAACCATGAGCCTCTTCTAGAATTTTCTCTCTCAAGCCATCAACATCCGGAACATATAATCGACCTTGGTACCTAAGCACGCTATCTCCCCGTTGGGAGAAAGCCTCAACGGACTTTTTGAGTACCGATTCTTTCAACTCAACTAAAATAGGATCAAGGTCTTGCTTAGACTTCACGTCCATCACAAAGATTCACATGGACCCCATACAAGTAATATCTCCATATTTTCAAAGCAAACACTACCGCCGCTAATTCAAGATCATGGGTTGGATAATTCTTCTCACGAACCTTAAGTTTCCTTGAAGCATAGGCAATCACTTTACCATGTTGCATAAGCACACATCCCAAACCCACTCTAGAGGCGACACAATATACAACAAAACTATCGGTACCCTCTGGCAAGGTTAACACCAGAGAGGAAGTAAGTGTCACGACCCGAGATCACCCCCTAGTCGTAACACGGCGTACTCAACCTCGAAGGGGTCTAATACAAGACTTTTAGCTCATTCATTGCATAGACAATAGAAATAGTGCAGAATTAAAAGCTTTATTCAAAACCAATCTATTATAAACTCTTTCATAAAGCAGCGGAAATACTAAGTCTCACATGGCCATCTTAAGACAAACTTTAACAAGATAGGGTCACAGCCCTTTACAATTAAAAATACTAGAATGTCTATTACAATGTCTTAAACATAAAGGAACTAGAACAATAAGAGTCTTTGTCCTCGATCTGTGAGGACATACCAAGTCTTGGAGGAAAAATCTATCCAAGCACTTCAACTTCTAGCTAGAAACGATCAGTTGCTGGAACCTACACTTGCAGTAAAAATAAGAGAATATCGGTTAGCACACAAAAATGTACTAAGTATGATGACCATGCAAAAACATACTTTAAAAGGGACATTTTGTTGAAAGTCATGCTAGTATGCCATTTTTGATAAAATCTCACGAGTACAATTTTAAGAGGCATAATAAAAGTCACAACCAACATACAAGACATTATCCACATTATAGACATGTTCAACATATAAACCCATTACCTTTACCTTTTCACTTTTACCCCAAGCAACCCTCAAGTAACACTTTGTGCAATGTATGGATAGCGTCCCATTCCACTATCCCTACCTAAGCATCACCCTAAGGTCACCAAGAGTGAACTCACCATTAATCATGCTTCATATTACAAGTAATCATGCTCCACTAATACCAACATACAACACATAAGAACATGAGTCAAGTAAGTCATTTCATCATCTTAGGACCTATATCAACAGTTACCCTAAGATACACCTAAGTAAGGCATGAAGTGGCAGCCCATACTACCTCTTCATACACACCTAGGTGTTCCTCAAGACTACAATAAATAAGAACCTTTACAATTCAACACAACATGCTAAGTAACTCATTTCATCAACATAAGCTACTCATTCATCTTATTTAGACAATAAGTCAACACTCTTCATTAGATTCATTTAGGACACCTTCATGCATTTAGAGGACTTTCACACATTTAGTCATTAGGACTTAGAGAACTCGCTATAGACCTTCAAAGCCTACTCATGCAATGTATAGATAGCATCTCGTACTACTACCTACACTTTGTAGTACCTATCAAGTAACTAGAGTGTGCATCTCACATGATGGGAATAAGCGTTTAATCGACATAGACCATGCAAGCTAGACATGGAATCTGGTGTCATATAGCCCCACACCGTAAAGAGGTGTTCCACTTGCCTAAGGTAGAACGATAAAATTAGCTCGAATGAATCCTTAGCTTGGATGAAATCCGCTGGCTAATATCCTATATGGGCACATAGTTATGGGATAGGAAGATGTTCATTGGATCTCTAGCCTAACATAGGGAGAGTTTCCATCTAACAATATCCACTCGGTGGTTAGCCTACATTCCCATAGATTATTTCATTCACATTACATTAATGTATTAGGGAGGAATGTCATAGGCCTATCGACCCATGATACATCATTACCAAGGAAGGAATGCTATAAGCATATCGATCCGTGGTATATTTAAGGATAGCTCTAGGGTCCATATGAAAAGAAATGATATAAGCCTATCGATTCATGGTCCCTCATTACATTCTTATACTCATGAAAGAAATGCCACTAGCCTATCGATTCATGGTACATTGACTCATTTAGAAAGGAATGCCACTAGCCTATCGATTCTATACTCTTCATTACATTAGATCATTTATGAAAAAAATGCATAAAGCCTATCGATTCATAGCCATCAAGTCAAGACACATTCATCACTCATATATGAAAGGAATGACATAGCCTATCGATTCATATTCATCAAGTCAAGACACATTCACTATTGTAGAAAAGGATACATAAGCCTACCAATTCTAGATTCAACAATTACAATATAGAAACCCTTCACATTAATCATTATCACTCATGAGTGTCAAATTGAGAACTAGCCTTTCAATACTAACACAAATACATTGAATACATGTTCATCATTCTATCATTGAATCACATGTAGGTCATTCACATTATACAATCACATACACAACAACATGACAATACTTCAATTCCTCATATAATGCCTTCAAGGCCATGATCACAATGTACATGTAAGTAAACACCTCCACCTTTCAAGTGGATCAACAATTCAAGAATAATTCTACTACATGAGAATTAGGTCACAACTTACCCTTCTCCAAAGCCATAATCACCATTACTCAATTCTGCAACAATTCACCATAGATTGGCATATATAATAATATAAATCAATAATACAACTCAATCTAAGCATAATTCCATCAACATTCATTCATAATCATAAAACCCACTTCATAAGCCAAATTTACAAATTTAGAGAAATCATGGGTTCATAGAGTTTTTCATCTTAAAACCATAAATTAAACATCAATCTAATCATACTTTATCATTTGAAATTGTTTGATGCAAGAACCCATTAATTTGAGTGAAATCTAGGTTTTTGGTGAAACTTGAAAACCTTGAAAACATCCTTGGAATTGTCTCTAGGGTGAAAACTAACCCTAGATAAAGGATCACCATACCTTATACTTGAAGAATCCCACGAAATTAGAGTAGAAACCCTTTGAAATCCCCAACCCTAGCTTGAACTTGACCTTGACCTTCAATGGAGTTCTAAAGAGAACCTTTTAGGAGAGAAGGGTTTTGATTTGGGGAAATATGAAGAATGAATTCTAAATTAGGATATTAATGTTTTAATACTCTAGAAATACCTAAAAACCACTTAAAAATAACCGTCCATGCATTTAAAACAATTAATTAACTAATTACCCAAAAGGACCTTACCTTGGCCGAGACTTGCACCAGAAAAATAGTGCCCTTTCACGGCTCCCATCCACGGACCGTGGATGGGTTGACGGCACCGTGCTGTCCCTCTATGGATTGGGACTGAGACATGGCTTTGGGGTTCATGACCTACGGAGGCCATCCACGAACCATGGACGGACCTACGGGGCCTGAACCCTATTAGTAGGTCACCCTAAGTTGGCAAACTCACTTGATTCAATGGGTTTTGGGGTTAGACGTAGGGTCCTCCTCAAGGACCCTTAGGGTGTTCCTTGGGGAGTCGTACCTTGATGTTCAACCCCTAAACACCTCAACCATGACTCGGGACAACATCAAACACCATTCAAAACTCAAGCCGAACACAAACGAACACACGTCAAGCTCTAGTTTCACTAGTTTAGTTTTGGGGTCATTACAGTTAGTCTATCTTTCAAATCTTGGAAGATTTTCTCACAAACCTCCGACCACAAAAAGTTAGATTTCTTTTGAGTCAAAGTCGTCAACGGAGAAGTAATGGAGGAAAAAGCCTCAACAAACCTCCTATAGTAACCGGCCAAACCCAAAAAGCTTCTAATATTAGTAGGAGTTAGAGTTCTAGGCCAACTCTTTACCCCATCCATCTTCTTAGGATCTACCTCAATACCCTTGTTCGACATAATATGCCCAAGGAAGGCTACGGACCTTAGCCAAAACTCACACTTACTAAACTTTGCATATAATTGGTGGTCTTTAAGGACTTGCAATACAATCCTCAAATGGTTCATGTGTTAATTTTCACTCCTTGAATAGATCAAAATATCATCAATGAATATGATCACGAACATATCAAGGTAGTGTCTAAAAACTCTATTCATTAGATCCATGAATGCCACCGGGGCATTAGTTAGACAAAAGGACATTACTAGGAACTCATAGCGACCATATCTTGTTTGGAAGGCCGTCTTGGGAATGTCAACCCCTCTCACCCTTAGTTGGTGATAGCCCAAACGTCAATCAATCTTGGAAAAGTAACTAGCCCCTTGGAGTTGATCAAACAAGTCATCAATTCTAGGAAGGGGATATTTATTCTTTATGGTTACCTTGTTCAATTGGCGGTAGTCAATACACATTCTAAGGGACCCATCCTTCTTCCTAAAAAACAATACCGGAGCACCCCATGGAGAGATACTCGATTGAATAAAACCCATGCCTAGTAAATCCTTCAATTGCTTATTTAATTCTTTCAACTCGTCCGGAGCCATTCTATAAGGAGGAATGGGGATAGGTTGTGTATCCGACAAAAGATCAATGCCAAAATCTATTTCCCGTTAGGGAGGAATGTCTTTCCCGTTAGGGAGGAATGTCTTTCCCGTTAGGGAGGAATGTCGGGCTAGTCATCGGAACAGACTTACGGAAATTCGTTCACCACGGGGACCGACTCTAGGGAAGGGGTTTCAGACTCAACATCCATAACCCTAACAATATGGTAAATACACCCTTTGTAAATCATTTTCCTAGCTTTGAGGCAAGAGACAAATTGACCTCTAGGGATAGAATTTCCCCCCTCCCACTCTAAAATAAACTCATTTGGAAATTGAAACTTTACTACCCGAGTCCTACAATCAATAGAGGCATAACATGCATGCAACCAATCCATACCCAAAATCACATCAAAATCTAACATGTATAATTCGATCAAATCCACCAAGGTAAATTTATGGGAAAAAGAAATAGGACAACTCCAATAGAGTCTTTTTGCCACCACCAAGTCACCAACCGTGGTAGAAATCGAAAAAGGCTCTACTAACACTTCGGGGAGTATTTCGAATTTCATAGCCACTAAAGGTGTAACAAATGACAAAGTGGCACCGGGATCTAACAATGTATATACATCAGTAGAAAAGACTTGTAACATACCGGTTACAACATCCGGGGAGCTCTCTTGGTCACCTCGGGATTGAAGAGCATGGTAGCGGTTTTTCTTAGGAGCATCGGAATTTGAACCGCTAGGAGGGACTTGCTTGCCCTCTCTTCCTTGATTCTTAAGTATGGGACAATCTCTCATCAAATGACCACTCTTCCAACAACTATAACAACCATCCGTACCAACAAGGCACTTACCATTATGTTTCTTGCCACACTTGGAACAAGTAGGCCTCACCATAGAAGATCCACCACTATTGCCTCCTTGAGGATTAGGGTTACTGACCCATGGGGTACTAGATGTGCCTTGGTTGGAGAACCTTCTCTTGAACCTTGGTCACCCTTGACCCTCAAACTTACTTTGGAAGAATTTCCATCATTTGTCCTTGCTCTCTTCAATTCCATATTCTTCTTCCTAAGTCTAGACTACTTAAATTGTTGAGCATACACCATTAGACGTGAGATATCCACATTATTATGTAGCATTGCCGCACAACATTCTTCTTTAATCAAGTTGGACAAACCCGCCATAAATCGACTCATCTCATTGCTCGGATTCGACACCAAAGATGGAGCATACTTGGAAACCTTGGTGAATTTTAGAGAATATTATTGAACACACATACCTCCTTGACGAAGGTTGATAAATTCCTCCACCTTTGCTTCCCTCTTCTCTTGGGGAAAAAACTATTAAGGAATGCTTTCTTGAGCACATCCCAATCTATGGGACCCGCTTCTACCGGTCTATTCCTCTTCCATTGAGTAAACCACACTTGGGCCACATCCTTCAATTGGTAGACGGATAATTCTTCCTTCTCTTATGGAGACACTCCCATAGCATCAAACACCTTATAGATTTTATCAATAAACCCTTGTGTATCTTGGTGACCTCGCGGAGGAACTCCCTTATTCACATTTTCCTCTTCCATCCTTCTTGGGTTCACATTCTCCTCTTCCATCCTTCTTGCGTTCACCATTCTTGTATTCATATCCTATAGACACAAGAGAAGGGTCAGGAAAAGGACTTAATAGTGTTAAAACTCTAACGCACGACTAAGGAGTAATGAAATAAGTGAATTTTTGTCAACATCTTATAGCCTCTCATTCATAAGTGTGGTGTGTTCCACACAGATGAAAAACACTCTACTAGACGTGGCTTATGAGACAACATCCTAGAATCATTCTAAACCATGTGCTCTGATTACCAGGTTGGCCACGACCCAGGGGTACCCCCTAGATGTAACACGGCGTACTCAACCCCGAAGGTGTTTCATACAAGCCCTTAGCATATCATAAACATAAAGTTATAGAAATGATGCGGAATTAAAAAAATTTACAATCGAGTCTTTTCATAAAACCAAATGGAAGTATAGACATTATCTCAACAAGCCATCTATTACAATGGAATACCAATAAGGGTCTAAGCCCTTTACAACATAGTCTCAAAGGAAAAGTAGAAGAAACTAAAATTGAACAACTTTAATGCTCGAATCTTGAGGACTCGCCAAAAGCATGGAGAAAATCGATCCAAGCTTTACTCAAAGGGAGAAATACACCTAAACGACTGGAACCTACACTTATAGAAAAATGTAGAAAATATGGGTTAGCACAAAAATTGCACTAAGTATGGTAGCCATGCATAAAAATCCTTAAAACATGCTCAAAAGGGACATTTAGTTGAAACAATGCATTTTATCAATTTAAAAGTCATCATGCACATTTGTGAAGAAAAATAAGTCAAACCATTTTTTAAGAAACCTTAAGCTATACTTAGGAAATGCATATGTAAGATCCCATAATCCTACCTAATGCTAAGTACCACTTTTAGGCCACCAACATCATACATATCATACCTTGACCTCATCCTTAGCCAACACTCAAAGACAAAAAAATATTCATGTTTATAGCTTGTAGCAAGTAAAGTCACTCTTAGCAACAATTCATATCATACATGCATATTTCATAAGTCTTCATAGCATAGGAGAACCACACCACAACAACTCTTAAAGCCTACTCGTGCAATGCATAAATGGAGTCCCATACCCCCACTCATAATAAGTAGAACCTCTTAAGAAGCCATAGTTATAGTTCATGTTCATGTTCTTGTCATAGTTCATATTATTGTCATGTAGGGAAATATAGCCTTAACCGACATAGACCATTTGAGCTACATGGAATCCGGTGTCATGCCCCCACACCGAAAAGAGGTGTCCTACTTGCCTAAGGTATAACTCATGTATTAGCATCTAGGTGGATCCACTAGCTAAAGACCTATGTGGGCACATAGTTATGGGATATGGAGATTGCTTCTAGAAACCCGAACTAAGTGACGTAAAAGGTTTCCATCTCATGAGATAACTATCTTGTGAACCCGGACTAACTAGCGTGAAGGAACCCATCTCATATTCATATCCACTCGGTGCTAAGCATATTTCCATTTAAATTCATATTAAGTCTTTACTTAAGTTCGTGTTCATGAAAGAATGCCCTAGCACTCAAACAAACTTGGTATCATGATAGCTTGTAGATTCATTAGGTGAGAATGGCCTTTTCACCTTAGAATCATCAATAAGTGAGTAAACCTTTCACATCATGTTCATAGTGTGTTCATGAGAATCGCATTTCATTCTACACAACAAGATCATCATAGTCAAAATAATTCATGCATAATAATGTGTAAAGGTATAGGGGAGAATTATCTTTCAAACAATACCACAATTACACAATAGCCATAGGATCTTCATTCTCAACATAGGTCTTGAAGCACAAGCATAATTCTCATATTCATGTACAAATTCTCATAATTTACCCAACAAGGATCATGAATCACATTCAACCCAACATCTAGGATTTGTATATCAGATATGGGTAATAACACAATTCAATCAATTCAATTAATTCCTACAAGACCCATTTACATGCTTCTAAAATCAATTAACCCACATTAAGATCACAATTTAGCAATAGAGGGGATCCATGTGTTCTTAGGGTAATTTCACCATAATTCAACCATAAATCATCAATTAAATCATAACCTAACATAATTCAACCATTGAAATCATTTTAAAAAAGGACCCAAGTCACTCGATCAAGACCCTTGAAATTAGGGAAAATTGTAGTCTAAAATCAAGTTTTTAAGGTCTATTGATGAAATCTACCCAAAGATGAAAACTACCAAATCTTGATGATGAATCTTGAAATAATTTGATGAAAAACCCTTGATTTCTTGCAGCCCAAGCTTCAAGTTTACACTTCTTCTTCTTAGGTTTTTAGAGATAGAAATATTGTGAGGAAGATGAACTTTTGTTTTTGATTTGGGTGTTTAATGGCTTAAAATACCTTATATACTTATTTAATAATAATATAAAATATACCCATTTAAAATAGCACTTAAAAATAAAATTACAAAAATACCCATTGCCCCTCGCGTGGACTGCCTAAAAAAAGTAAGGCAAAGTCCAAGGGAGCTTCCACGGGCAGTGGACTACTCCACCTTATGTGGTCACTCACGTGGACTATTGCCTTAAGCTTTTTGAACCTAAGTCATTGTCCACGAGAGTTTCCATGTTCAGTGGAAGCTTCCACTAGCCGTAGACCCAAGCGTGAACCTCGCCTATGCCCAGCGACTAAGGCATTTACCACGAGAGTCACTCCATGGTGAAGTCCTTGACGCCTTGTGGACCCTCACGTGAACTAGCTCTATGCCAAAATTGGCTAAGGCATTTGTTCACGAGGGGACTCCAAGGGCAGTGGAGCCTTCCACGCTCTTTGAACCCTCAAGTGAACTGCCTCGCCTCCCCCGAAATTGCTAAGGCAAAGTTCACGAGGCCTTTCAACTGAAGTGAAGTACTTCACGCACGTTGAACTCTCCAGTGAACTTGCCTCCTTGCCTATACGGCTAAGGCAAAGTTCACGAGAGCTTCTAAGGGAAGTGAAGGATTTCATGTGCCTTCAAGCCTCTTTTGAATAATGCCATTTGCCCACACGGCTAAGGAAAAGTTCAAGAGAGATTGTAAGGGTAGTGATGCCTTTCACCTTCCTTTAAGCCTCACTTGAACTTATACTTAGTCAAATTTTGGGTCTATTTTTCAACTCTAAATCAAGCATCAAATTTTAAGACTCTAACGGTAGTCTCTAGTTTACCAATTAATTTTTTGGATGTTAATAGTTGAACCACAAGCCCTACCACAGCACGTGTGAAGGATCACGGACCATGAAGGTCGACGTGGTTCTTCACTTGGGCTACTGGTCTGCTATCTTAGGTCCACGAACCCTCCCACGGCATGTCATCAAGACCACGGCCCGTGGAGGGCTCCGTGGTTTGATGACTGAGCTGGGGAAGTTCTTCCTAGCTTACACGAGCCTTTTCACGATTCGTGAGGTGGTCCACGGCTCGTGAAAGCTCTTGTGGTCCACGGCCCGTGAAAGCTCTTGTGGTCCACCTCTGTTTGGTTGGGTGTGAACCACAAATAGGTCGATGGACCGTGGTTGCTTTCACGATCCGGAAACTCTGTCGTGGTTCACCTGTTTCTACTGAAAATTCTAAGTTTGATTTCTGAGGTGTTATAGGCGTGATCACTAAATTTGATGCCCAACAAAGGGGAATTCTTATCCTGCACAGGTACATAGTTTTGGGACTATGAGGGAACGATGAACCCTAATCCAACTCGGTGCTAAGTCTACACCCAACTGAATATAGATGAAGCTAAAATTCACTAAATACTGAATAGCTTAAAATACTGACATGCTAACTGAGAATGCAACATTTATATACTGAGAATGTGACATTCAAAATTTGGACCATGATTTTCTATTTAATTGGCCTACCAAGTATAATTCATTAACTAAGAGAATTTACACAAACTTGGGTTCGGAGTTTTATACAAGGAATTAAGCAAACTTTCCATGAAACATGTTATTTCGATTAAGGATACTACAACAAGTAAATCACAATAAATCTCCAAGGTTTTAGAAATCCTAAGTCTAAACAAGATTTGGGGAATCAAGAGAATGTAACACCCAGGATTCGAAAGAAGGTAAAAGAGCAGCTTTTCAGACCTTCTAGGTGTCATCCATGAAGGGCCAACCATGGCCCGTGGTGTGGGACACAGACTGTAGGTGGGTCCGTGGATCGACCCCTCAGAAATAGTCCAGGCATGGACCAGGGTAGCACCTACGGACCGTAGGTGGGACCACGCTCCGTGGTCCAGTTGTCCTCGATTGGCCAAAACTCTTTGACAAGGGACCATCATTGTACAGGATGGAAGGTAGGTCCATCCACGGTCCATTAATGGTAGGTCGTCGTCGATCACCTGACAGTTAAGTTAGGGATAGTTAAGTCTTTTCCAATTTTAGTTAAATCAATGTAGTGTCGTTTTGCCTAAGTCTAGAACACATATATACTAAATTCACTCATTCAAGTCATTCTCTCATATCCCAAAAAGAATTCCCAAAACTCCTCTCCCAAATATTATCTCTCTAGAAGGTGGAAAAAGAAGGAAGAGTTCAAGCTAGGTCAAGTTCAAGTCTCCAATATTCAAGCTTCTTGTGGTCTTTGTAATCAAGATATGATGGCTTTTCATCCATGGAGTTCCCTAGAATTTCCCCAATTTGATGAAGAATTCCCCAATTCTAGTTAGGATTTCTTCCAATGTTGTGGGTTATGATGAATGTTGATCCAATTTAGTGGATTGTGATTTTTTATGATTGAATTAATATAATTACATGTTTTTAGGATAAAATTACATGTACCCATGCCTATTCCATGATTATAACCTAGAATTTATATAATTGGGTTGATGTCATGAAAGGAAACTTTATGGGTTTAGGCTTATCCTTATAAGATTGATGTTGCATGATGTAAATTATTTGGGAATAGAGCATAGTTGATGATCATGAGATGTAGTTCTTTGAGAGTAAAATTTTTGATGTGAAGGGTTGGTAATTAATGATATTGTTGTAGAAGGAATACTTCCCACATGAATTGTTTAAGTATGAATGTATGAATGTGAAAGGCTTTATCACATGAATGATTATAGATTGAAAGGATTGATCACCTAAAATGAATCTAGACTAAAAGATTATATAATTGATGAGGCTAAAGATGACTACCTTTCACCTCCATATGAGAATGATATGAGGTGATTTCCCATATTCCTTAGAATTGAACAGGAGGTGAGTCCCCTCGTTCCTATTATGATGAATGGAAATGGGGGCGAGTACTCATGTTCCTTATGAAGTGATGTGGAGGCAAGTACCCGTGTCATATGATGTTATTATGGAGGCAAGTACCCATGATCTTAAAGTAAGTAAGGCAAGAGGCGAACAACCATTAACCTTTGAAATCTAGGCAAGGAGGCGAACCCCAATGTCTTTAAAATTAAGTATTAATGATGTGAACTATGTTATGAAGAATGAATAGCTTGGATTGTTGCTTGAGATGTGTTCCATGAAGTATGCATGACTAGAGGTGAATGACCCAAGTCTTATCTAAGGATAAGTAGAGGTTTCTTGAGAAGCGTTCCTCTTTTATTATGGTAATGATTTATGTGCATTGATTATACTTATGGTTTATATTGACTAACCATTATGTTTATGTTGTTTATGCTAGCCATCATATTTAGTACATTTTTCTACTAACGCATATTCTTGCCTACACTCTTATCAAATGTAGGGTCCGGCAATATTGATTCTCATACTCGTGGCTAGGATCATAGTAGATCAAGGATTGAAGATTTGGTGAGTCCTCATAGCATTTGAGGATTTGACCACCATTTTCCTTTATGTCTTTCATTTCATGTTTGGACTATTGTATGGGCTATGTCCCAAGATTTATTCATATTGGTTAGATGGCTTGAGAAAATTGTATTAGACTTCCGCTTCATTTTATAAAGACTTCGATTGTATTAAAATGTTTTAAATTTCAACTCATTTCTATTACTTTAAGTTATGATATGCTAAGTGACTTGTATGAGGCCTCTCGGGGTCAGTACCAGAAAATTCAACAAGATTAGCTCAACAAGATTAGCTTTAGATGAATTAAGAGAAAGTGTTTCCATCTTATCTTTGAGATGGTTCACCTCTTTAGTCCTCATATGACTGATAAGTTCTTGCAGAGTTAAATTCTTTTCCTTATGTTTTAATTGATTTCTATAATCACTCCAAGATGGTGGGAATTTTTCAAGCAGAACATTAGCTTGAAATATCTCACACATCTTCATGTCCTCGTTGAGAACATCAGCAGTCAACTTCTCATATTCATGAACTTGTTCCATTATTGGCTTATTATCAACCATTTGGAATTTAATCTATTGAACGACAACATATTTTTTCTTTCCTGCATCATCAACACCATATTTCTTTTCCAAACTATCCCATATTTCTTTGGCAGATTTATAAGTAACAAATAAATAAAATAAAGGATTAGTCATATGATTTAGCAAGTGTCCTGTCACAGTTCTGTTATCCTTTTCAAACTTCTTTTTAGCAACATCATCAACAACCATAACATTGCTAGAATCAATAGTAGTATTAGAACCATTCATAGAAGGTTCGTTAAATAAAACATAATCAACTTTTAATTGTTCAAAGAAAGTTGAAAGTTTTTGTGACCATCGTTTAAAATTATTTCCATCCAAAAGCTCAAGTTTTGACAAATCAGAAAAAGTTTTGTTCAAAGAAATAGCCATTTATCAATATTGTATGTTAGTAAAGTTGCTTTCAAATTGTTGGGAAAAATACTACAATATTGATATTAGATTGGAATTATAAAGTAATAAATAACTTATCACAAACACTGTGTCGTGGCAAGCCACTGCCTTGAAAGCAATTTCGGCTCGAATCCGGTGCAAATCGTAGTAGCCGGTCGCTCCCCAAGGTTCCACAGTTACTCTCAAACACGTGCACTCGTGGCTGAGATTTTGGAGGTTGCTCAAAATCAATTGCCCAAAAATATTCTAAGAATAAGAAGAAAGAAGGAAAATGTTTTTCTTTTCTTTTTGTTGGTTATTTGGTAATGTTCACAAAGGTCATGCTTATATAGGATTTGCCAAAGAGGAGTTTCAAAGTGAAGAATTAATTTGTATTACGCATATTGAATGTTAATGGCATTAAAATCCATTACATCACATTCTATAGAAACTCTTCTTATGTTTTGAAACGGAAAAATTAATCTCTTTGTAACGTAATTTACTTTGTGTTCTTTGCATTACACAAAAATGAATAAAGGTAGAATTAATATCACAGTGATGACTATTATAGTTTTTTTCCTTCATGTCCATATTCATATGTTTAATCATAAATTATCTTGTCATCTTTCAGACTTCTAATATATTGCTATCACATTTACTTCAAAGAATATTCAATGGGACAAACTTCACATTTTTTTATCAAAATCATATCGATTTGCTTAGTCATCATTATATCATCAATATATTGCATTGGAACTCTAACCCAATATCTTATCCATATAAATGCGTGTTAGGCTAAAATATGATGTGACTTGAACCCAAAATCTTATCATCATGGTGCATCGAGATTTTAATCGATATCTTACCTCTTTGGTGAGATGAAATTTGAATCCACCATCTTACCTCAATAAATTACATTATATATAGTCCAAAATAAAATTTATTCTTGAACCTTTAACATATTGTCACTTTGCTATTAATAGCACAAATAAATTTAGTCATAAAAACACTTCAAAAGATCATATATAAATTATTACCTTTTAGAATTGGTCCTCGCAAGTAGCTATGAGTATCATTATTCAACTTGAAAGTTTTTATGAATAATTCACTTATTGGAACACTAACAAATTCATTCCAACATTTAACTTCACTAATTGCCAATTAAAAAAATTTCTTTCTTAAATTGCAATTCAAAGATAAAACAACTACAGGTAAATACTAATCATCACAATAAATTATATGATATCTCAAATTAAATTCAACTTATGAGGATAATTGTTTGGTTCATCATATATATTTTATCTTATTTTATGATTCAAGATATATCCAACCTCATTTGGAATTGTAAAGATTATTACTTAAAACTTGACATAATAATTCATAATAACAAAATCCTTCTAACTTTTCAAGATTAGAAATCATTCAAATGCATATTTCTAATGGAAAGAAAACTCACTATGCTAATCCTTTCTGAAACATAGTGACAAATGAAATGAAATCTTTCTAAGGTGTTGAACTATTTTCGAATTAGTGAATTGATACCTTCATGTTAGAAATGAAGTTTTAAACATGTGTAGATGAATATTTTATAATGACAATACATATATATTACCATATTTGCACATAACATGTCAATAATCTCACTTTATCTTTTATATATTAATTAAAGTAAGAACCAAAGATCAAACAATAAAATAATTTTATTATTATTACTATTATTAATTTTGTTTAGTTGAGCCAAAATAAAGTATAAAGAGGGAATATACCTTTAAAGAGAGTGAAAGTAAATCACAAATTTGAAAGTGAATATTTTATAGCTATTGCTAACTAAAAAGCTTATTTCAGTTAATTATATATATTAAAACTCACCGAAATCAAAGTTCATATCATACAAAGCTTTATTTACACTAAGATATAACAACTACACCGACAGTAATGCAAACATAAACATCTTTTGCATAGTACTAGTAAGTTCCAAACAACTTTTTAAGAACTCTTGTTATCAAATAAATGTTAGATTCAAAAAAGAGATATGGAAGGTAATATTGTGACATAAAATTTGCTCATAATTTAATGATTGGTAAAATACATACCCGATACTTACCATGCTGAAAGATCTCTCCAATTTTGCTACTCATCTCATGTATATTTTGAAATAGGTCAGAGACTCGTGCTGATAACGTGTTATAAAATGAAGATAATAAATTGAAATTAAGAAGAGTAGAGATAGAGAAACAAAGTAATAGTAGAAGTAACTTTCCTTTATTATTGAATGTTTTTTACTTCTTCTTGTTGTTTCATATTATAAGAGGGGATATATAGAGGTTATAAAACTTGGGCACAAAGTAACTTGGCCACAAAGTTTACTTGGACACAAATTATTTTACTTGAACACAAAGTATATTGTGTGGACATCCATTTTACAACAGATTAGAATTTTAATAAACTCCAAAAAATAGATGAAGCCTTCAAAAATTCTTTTCATTGGAATCTGGAAATCAAGCTCATTAATGACTTTAATAAAATTCTAAAACGAGAAGAGGATTACTGGAAAATAAAATATAGAGTCCAAGGGTTAAATCAGGGAGATGCAAATACTAAATTCTTCCACACCACCACTACTAACATAAGACGAAGAAACAGAATCTTAGGACTAAACGACTCGGTTGGGTACTGGACATTTGAGCCTAACTCCATCCTCAATATCATTACCCAAAACTTTCAAAACATCTACACAACCAACCTAAATTAAAGTAATTTACATAACCCTGCCGTATGTGGAAATGCACTCAATCTAGAGGACAAAGATAACATAGGTAGGCCACTAGATAAAAAACAAATAAAAAATGTTATCTTCTCCTTCAAACCTCTAAAATCTCCGGGTCCTAATGGTCTTCATCCAATGTTTTTCCAAAAGTATCGGAACAACACAAAGGCAGTAATAAACACTTGAATGAAGGCTTTTAGCTCTAGCTCTATACCTACTGAAATACATAAACGTTTATCTGCTTGATTTCAAAAATAAAGAACCCCGAACAGATCAACCATTATAGACCCATTAGCCTTTGTAACACGGTTTACTAAACCATTACAAAAATTATTGTAAATAGAATTAGGCCTTACCTAGACAACATCATTAGTTCCCAACAATGAAGCTTCATCCCGGGTAGACGAGCCGTGGATAACACCATTATTGTTCAAGAAGCAATTGATTCCTTTCAAAAAGCGAATAGTAAATTTGGTAAAATACTTCTAAAAATTGATCTAGAGAAAGCTTTCAATAGATTAGAGTGGTCGTTTATCAAGCAATTCCTTACAATTCTTAATTTTCCAAAAAAATATAATCAATCTCATCATGTCTTGTATATCGACCTCGTCTATCTCTATACTTGTTCATGGAAGGCCTACGAATTACTTCCTCCCTACTAGAGGCATTAGGCAAGGAGACCCCTTATCACCTTACATATTCATTATATGCATGGAGTCTCTATATAGGCTTATAAACTATGCCATTGAAAAACACCTTTGGCACCCAGTTAAAATCGATAGAATAGGTACCCCTATCTCTCATCTTCTATTCACAAATGACATTATCCTCTTAGCCAAAGCGGACACCACAAATGCTACTACATTTATCCACATTTTTAATACACTTTCGAATCAATCTGGACAAAAAATAAATTTTAACAAATTATGTATTATCTTCTCTGTAAATTTTAGCCAAGAAGAAAGAAACATCCTATATTCTACTCTAAACATCAGTCATAGAGATAAAGTAGGTAAATACCTTGGACTCCATATCACTAAGCATCATCCTAAGAGTTCTGACTACCAATACATCATAGACCACATGAATAATAAGCTTCGTGGTTGGAAATCCCGTCTTCTAACACTAGCAGGAAGAATTACTCTACCAAAATTAGTGTTAGCAACCATCCCTATGTAATGCAATCTTCTACCCCAATCAACAACCAAACATATCGATCGAATACAAATAAACTTCCTTTGGGGATCCACACCGGATAAAAGAAAACTCCATCAGGCAAACTGGGAACTAGTAACGTCCCCTATAAAGTATGGAGGAGTGGGCATACAAAAAATAAGAGAAATTATTTTGCCCTCTTAGCAAGCTTAAATTGGAGATTTATAAAAAATAAAAATTACCTATGGGCTAAAGTTCTCACCAAGAAATACCCGAATAGAAGTCAAATGCACAACATGAAATTTTATTCCTATGATTCCTACATATGGAAAAGTCCTGTAAGAATCTCTCTGCTATTTTATAAAGGCATCTCTTGGAATGTTGGGAATGAAAATAAAATTTGAAGCTGGGAAGACAATTGGATAGAGCTACATGCTCGCTTCATCAGATCCAAGGTCCAATAAATTGAAACGAAACAAATCTGATGCTAAACCATCTCCTAAAAGATAACATTTGGAACTTTTTTTTGTCTATCCTTCGTCATCCCTAGCAAAGTTAAATATTCTATAGAAAACACCTACATCCATACTCATTCACTTAAATCATACACTTTCTTTTGGAACAGAAGTAACGACATACTTTTTAACACTAAAAGCACCAATGTCGCGCCCCATTTTTCTACAAAATGGATTTTGTGCACAACTTAACTACTCTTTAAGGTCTATTTTAAAAGAAGAGTCATCACTTAACGAATTAAGGTGCGTTAGGGCACCTATCTAACCTAACTAACTTAACTACAGGTCAATGAATCAAAGATCGGGTAAGGGTTAAAGTTACCTCAAGGGGAAGGTGTTAAACATCCCTCGAGGTCTATGATGAGTCTTAGATTTTGACTCATTTAGGGGTTTGTTTTGATAGTTTATAGTCCTCAAATGCCTAATTTATGCTCCCAGATGATGTTAAAATGTTGATTTGTAGAAAGGAAAGCAAAAGGAGCAGGGCAAGGACACTACCGGGCGAAAATGAGCTAAAAAGATGGGGAAATTTTTTTTAAAGATAGCAAAATGCTGAGAATCGCCAAATCCACTCAACGACTCACCAAGTGGCACTTCAGGTCACCTAAATTTCCAAATTGCCAACCCTGGAGAGAAGCCAACATGGAGATGGATTTGGATATTCGGTGGACCGCCAACTGGATCAGCGACACATTCTGGATGGCCTAAAGTCATAGAACCTTAAGGACTAAAAGACAAGGAAGACTGGCGATGAGATGGATTGATTGGCGCGTCGCCGACCTGGTCGACGACGCTCGACTTCCATCGCCTAATGGTCCTTGCAGCTGAAATTTGAGAAACTATAATTGAATTTTAAAAGTTCAAAGGGGACCTGGTTTTTATTATTGAAGTCTAGTTTTAGTTTTCTTTCATTTTGGAGTATTTTTCTCAATTGAAGAACAGTTTGGAAGGGTTTATTAAGTAGATTCGACGCGGGTTTTTGATTTTTAGCACTTTGGATCATTTTAAAGAATTGGATTACAATACCTAGATCATGGAGAATGTTTTTGGTATTGGTTTCTATCTTTTTATGATTCTTGACTAAAACCCCAATTCTTGGGGTGTGATCATGTGATTATTTTCTTAATTAACTTATGTGTATTGTTGTTTAATGATTTTAATGTTGTTTTAATGTGGATTTGATCGATATCTGAGTATTAATTTATGAATTGTAGTTGCAAATATAATTTTAGCTTAGTGTTTTGGGCTTGCTTGAGAGAGAGATTCTATAACCAAGGTTATCGATTGATGTTTGTAGTATGTGGTTTGTTATGGGTTTAGCTCGAGAGAGTGAATCTTAATTCATTCCTACGTATCTAGCTCGAGAGAGTAGATAAATTAAGGTTTTGGGCTGTTTTGTAGTGTTAAGCTTGTTGAGGTTCGAGAGAACTCGCCTGAACCGTATAGTTGTTCGAAAGAAAACTATTGCACCTATAGTCTAGCCTACCCACAATGATTCAACACTTTATTAATAAACTTCAATTACCCATATAGTGAAATTAGCTTATAATCGATCACATCCCGAGAATCCTGTCCTACTTGTCTAATCCTCTGTTATAGTGATTATTGTAGTTGTTAATGACACCTAAAACCCCCCATCTGACATTCGTTGTCAAACCTTTGGCTTATTTTGTTTGATTTCAACAATGTCTACTTCTATAACCGATTAGAATCACATCTTTACTTCCTAATTTAATTAGATACGGTACCGCTCCCTGTGGGTTCGACCCCAAACCTTTTGTTGGGTTATATACTAGATTGCGATAGCCTACACCTCGTATTGGATGATGTGTAGTTGATAATTTATCAAAAATGGCACCACTGCTGGGGAGTGGTGTTATTGAATTCTTTTTTTGAAGTTGGTTTGTGATTTTTGTTGTGTTATAGTTGAACGCTTTTACTGTTTGTTGTTGTTTGTTGCCTTGGAAGATGTGACGAAATGAGCGTAAACGGTAGCAATGCCAGCCAGCTGGGCCTAAATGATGATATAGGAAATCTGAATGATGTGAATGATATACACTTGGGGTGGTGTTGGGGCAATCAGGCTACCACCGGTCGTGGGGAATGCAGTGTTCCATGTAACGAGCACAATGCTGCAACTCTTGCAAATGAAGGGGCTATTTGGTGGTTTAGCGCATGAGGACCCCCACGACCACATTAGAAACTTCGTGGACATTTGTGGCCCTTTCTCATTCAAGAATGTATCCCAAGAGTCGGTTAGACTCAAGTTGTTCCCATTTTCACTGATGGGAGAGGCTACCAAATGGTTAGCCGATCTCCCAAGGGACTCAATCACGACTTGGGATGAATTGACTGAAGCATTCTACACAAGGTTCTTTCCTCCTTCGAGGATGATGTCTTTGAGAGATAATATCCAAAGTTTCAGACGCTTGGATGTGAGCCGATCCACGAGACTTGGCTCCGGTTTCAGAAATTACTAGTTCAATGCCCAACTCATGGACTCCAAAATAATGTCTTGCTACAGTACTTCTACCGGAGTCTAGATTAGGTGAACAAGAAAGTGGCTAATCAACTTCTCCAAGGTGGTATTATGCACCAGCTATTTGAGATTGCTTTTGTGTTGCTTGATAACATGATCAAGATCAAACGAGCTTGGTACACAAGAGAGGATCAGGTATCTCCCTTGACATTTAGGATGACGAAAGAACAAATTGAAAAGGATCAAGAGAGGGATCATAACATGGCTAAAATGATGACCCACTTGGATCTCTTGTGGTACTAGAGTGGTGAATGTTGTTGGTGTTAGCGGGGTGACCCCCGAGGATGCGCATTTTGATGCTTTGTACAATGAGAAAGTGAGCTTCCTTGCAAATCAAGGTAGAGGTTTCTGTCCGAGCTATCCAAGGCTGGGTGGGAACCAAGGTTTGAACAGAGGTCGTGATGAAGGTTGGAGAGACCGTGAAAGAGAATGGCGTGAGTGCAATGCAAGTTGGAAGGAGAGAGATGGGGACAAGGAGAGATATGTACCTCCCCATGAGCGTTAAAATCCCAAAGATCAAAAGGTTGACCCGGAGAATTTCCGCACTGAAGATATGCTCTCACGCATTCTCAACAAAGTGGAAGGGTTAGATAGAGTGTTGAAAGAGATGAAGGATGACGTCTCAACTCTCAACTAGATGGTGACTTCTCACTCAGTCTCTATTAAACAACTGGAGACACAAATGGGTCAAATCTTGACTTATTTGAATCCAAGGCCAAAAGGAGGGCTGCCTAGTGACACAATGGTCAATCCCAAAAATGAAGTTTGAATTGGTATCTCCGTCGTGCCACGACGTTAAATAAAGCGCTTCTTGAGAGGAAATCCAAGTTTTGATGTTTTTAAATTTTGCTTTTGAATAACGAGTGTCAACTTTGCAGGTTGGAAAGTTGAAAGTGTTGAAGAAGGAGTAATAGGCGAGCTAAAAGTCCAATCGGCGACACACCGAATAGGTCGGCGTGCCCAATTTGGACCGTCGTTTGAACCATCCATCTTGAGGGGATTCTATAAAACTTGGCGGGACAAAAGCTCAGTTGGCGACTCACTGAATAGGTCAGTAAGCCCGATTTGGACCACCGTTCGAACCCCCAAATTGCTGGGAAGTTCTGTAAAACTCGATTAGCTGAATTAACACTCGGCGCATCGCCGAGTGGGTCGGCGAACACGACTTAATTCACCACTGGCACGCAAACTAAAGATTTTTAAGAGGCGAACCGTTTTAAATTCAAATTATCTTCATTTTCTTACTTTTCAACTTCCGCACTCTCACAACCTATATTAGATTTTTTGCATTCTCATTTTACTTGAGACCTTTTCTCGGGGAGTATTTTGTGGAATTCATTGCTTCCTAGCTCTTCAACTTGCGACATAAAAGGAATGGCTAGACCAAAAGTTGTTGGTAGAGACATACTGCCCCGAAAACGGGCACGAGGAATTATTATCAATCAGGAAGCGGCTGCTTCCTGGGAAAAATCTACAAAGATTCTTCTGAAACAAGGTAAAGGCAAGGGCAAGGTACCTGTTGAGTTGACACTTGCGGAGGAAAGATCCGATAGTGAGGAGATTTACTCCACACACCTCACTACCTTCGGCAATGAGAGTCAGTCTTCTGAGGAAGGTTCTCCGGCCTCTATCACCGAGATGAAAAATGACCAATTTTACAGGCTTGGATAACGGAGCTACACTCTAAATCGATGAATGATCTGTGTAGGATCCCAGTTCCTCCTCCTCTTCCTCCAGCTGCAGCCCCAGCACAGATAACGGTCCCGACATCACCAGTTCAGGGTCCTCCTCTTCAGTCTCTCAACAGACTAAAGGCCGATGGACTCAGGACAATATTGGAAGAAAAGAGGTTGTTTACAAACGACGTGGTGGATAGATATCCGAAAGTGTAGAACACTTTGAAGTTCCATAAGTTTGAGGTTCTTACAAAACCCTGGGCCTTTACATTCCTACTTGGGTCTGGGAGTTTTATGCAACATACAGAGAGCTGGACCCTAAAATAAAGAAGAAGGCCAATATGTTCAAGTCGGTGGATGAACTGACGGTCTGAGGTCAAAAGGTGAAGTGCAGCAGTTCTGATATAAATGTTGTACTTGGATGTTCCCGAGATTTCATGCATAGTTACCCAGACTTGATCCAGAAGAAGACTTTGAAGGATTTAACGGGTTGGCTAGTACCCCTCCTCTCTAATGCTACCCCAAGATGGATTGAGGCAGGTGCCCCTATAAAAAAGAAAGATCTGAACATATTTGTTCGATATTGGTATGGATTTATCAGTAGAACCACTATTCCATCCCAGAACGAGTCCATCTTCTGCCACCCGAAGGCATCTTGTCTGGGTTCCATTATATCTAGGCAGAGGTTGAATTTGGGGTTACTGATCGACCAAGAGATGTCCATGAGGGCCAAGCAGAGCCATACCTCACTCTCATTTCCGGTGTTGATCACCGAGCTATGCAGACGGGCCTATATTCCTAGAGTGGAGAAGACTGATGTAGAGGTGACCCCTACTTCATCTATTGACATCCGACGTATTGAGGCCGAATGCATGCGAGTTGATGCTGAAAGGAGTAGGGCATCACCGGTGGCTACATCCCCGGAGGTCGACGTTGATATGTTGCTGATAAAGTCAATCATGCCTCCTCAGGACAGTGTGCCCTCAAGTACATCTAGACCTTTTGTTTCTGAGTCCCCTAGTACTTCTGATGCACCCCCTCCCACTAGTTCTATTGTTGTTGCTACCTTCAGAACCCCTATCACCGAGGCTATGCTTTACAAGATAGGACATCTATCTCATTCTGTTGATGTGCGTGCCTCTTAGGTTGAGGCTGTTATGCCTGGGCTGATAAAGCGGGCGATTACTGCTGCCTTGGCCCCGATTAGGGCTGAGATGAAGGAGCACCGAGAGTTGATTGAGGGCCACAAGTTGGCTTTGGATTCCCTTACAATCAAATTTGAGGCATGTGAGAAGAGTCGGGGTTTTGCTGATGTTTTGACGGCCTTGAAGGACGATATTATTGGGTTGAGGAAGGATGTGGACCAGCTGAAGTCCACAGATATGTCGATGTTGTTTGGGACTGTGGAAATTCTTGATATGCTGGGTGCTGAGATTCTGTCCAGTTCTGAGGTTCCTCCGGCTCCTACGAATGGAGATGATACTAGGTCTAATGATGCAACTGTCGAGTTCGAGGCTGAGACAGATGAGGAGAAGCTTGGTATTAGAGAGAAGGCTGTGTACAATGATTTTGCAGACTTAAAGGGTGCTATGGTGGAGACAGTTGTGCAGGCCTCGTTGAGGGACATGTCTATGGTGGGCTCCAGTGGAGCCAAGGTTGCTGACATGCTGGGAATTGATGCCCAAATAGAGGGAGTTGATGACATGCAGACTTCACCCCAGGCATAACCTGGCAAGATGACTCTTTGCCTCCCAATCTGTTATATTAGACTATTCTTTTATTATATCTTTGCGTTTGAGGACAACTGCTATTTTTGTTGGCGGGGTGAGGTATGTCCAGACCCACCTCTTCTGGGCTTTTTTTGTTTTGTGAATATTGTGTTTTTGGGTTTTGTAAATGTTGGATCTGATTTTTGGTTTATATATCTATATCTTGGTTTCTAATCCATATTGGTCCATCTTTTTGAATTGCAAATGGTTTTGAACCAATTTCAAAAAAAATTGCCACTTCTTATTGTGTGAATATGGTTGTTCCCTTGCAATTTCGAGTGTTGGTTTTGGTCAATACCGATGACTTGAATAGTGCTCTTGTTTGAATGACATGTGTGTGCAAATTCGATGAGGCGAAATGAGTTTCATAAGTCATATGTGAACTCATAGCATCTTATTGTGACTATCTGATTTGTTGAATAGAACTCTTGTGATGACCTTGCACGTTTGCGAAAATGGTTAAGTAAGCTTTGATAACTATGTTGAATGCCATGTGTGGTGAGATTGACTTGTAATTCATGCTTGTTTATACCTAGAACTTGCCCCGTTGGTCCGATTGGCTAATGTGAGTGAATGATAGAGATGATCTTAGGCAATTTGTAGAGAGTGAGCCAATGTTGTCATTATACCTCTTTGTGACCACCTTGTGAGAGTGTGAACCTAACTTGGCACCATTTGAGCCTATCCTTTTCTTTGGAAGAACCTTGAGCACAAGTGACCTCTTTTCTTTCCCACCTATAATCTTCCTAAGGCGTTGGTTGTTATAAATAACTAAATTAGGCCAAAAGCCTAAGTTAGGGGTGTGGTGAAAAAGGAGGAAAATCAAGAAGTTTGAGAAAATTCCCCCTTTTGAAAGATCTTTTTGGAAAAGATGGAACCCCTCCATATAAAAAAAAGAGAGAAGAAGAAAGAAAGACGAAAATGATTGAAAACGAAAAATGTTGTGGAAAATAAAGTGTGTGAAATGAGCAAAGGAAATGGGTATCCAATAAGTTGTGGTTAAAAGAATGGGGTGTGATTTTTGAATATCAAAAAGTGTTGTAAGAGAAGGTGAAAGACTGGGATACAAGCCTTCATGAAGGTAGTAGTCACTAAACCTAAATGATCATACCAATACCCCCAACCCCGTTACAAACCTTAAAAGACCTTTGTGATCTTGAATGAGCTTACTATCTTGTTGATTGGAAAATACGGGCAAGCCTATGGGGAAGGATCATGCATGTGTTGGTTTTTGAGAGAATGAAAGTTGTTTTTGATTCTAAATTCTTAAAGTTGATGAGCTTTGTGTGAGCATGAAATCATTTTTTGGTGTGAGGGCATTCGAATGTTGTTGTTGAGCTTGAACTTGCATTTTAAGCAAGCATTGTGAACTTGGGTTTATTTGATGATGTTTAGTCATAATTTGAAACTTATACTGCACAATTGAACACTGCATGTGAAGTATGAACCTCTTGTGTGCATGTGTGTTGAGTCTTGAGTAGCACTGTTTGTAGACATCCTTGTTAAACTGATTGATCTTGAGTTTTACTTGAGGAAAAGAAAAAGTTTAAGTTGGGGGTATTGATGAGTCCTAGATTTTGACTCATTTAGGGCTTTATTTTGATAGTTTATAGTCCTCAAATACTTAATTTATGCTCCGACTGATGTTAAAATGTTGATTTGTAGCAAGGAAGGAAAAATGAGCAAGGCAAGGACACTACCGGGCGAAAAGGAGCAAAAAAGATTAAAAAAAACTAAAGATAACAAAGTGTTGAGAATCACCAAAGCCACTTGGCGACTCGCCGAGTGGCTCTTCAACTCGCCTAAAGTTTCAGACTGCCAGCCCTGGGGAGAAGCCAACTTGGCGATGGATTTGGACATTCAACGGACCGTCGATTGGATCAGCGACACAGTCTGGATCTCCTAAAGTCACAGAAGCCAAAGAAGACCGGCGATGAAATGGAGCAATTGGCGCGTTGCCTCCCTGGTCGGCGATGCTCGACTTACCTCACCTAATGGTCCTTGTAGCTGAAATTTGGGAAACTATAAATTGAATTTTAAAAGAGTTCAAAGGGGACCTGGTTTTATTATTGAAGTCCAGTTTTAGTTTTCTTCCATTTTTGAGTATTTTTCTCCATTGAAGAACAACTTGGAAGGGTTTCTCAAGTATATTCGAAGTGAGTCTTTGATCTTTAGCACATTGGATCATTTTAAAGACTTGTATTACAATACCCAGATCATGGAGAATGATTTTGGTATTGATTTCTATCTTTTATGATGCTTGGCTAAAACCCTAATTCTTGGGGTGTAAATATGTGATTATTTGCTTAATTAGCTTATGGGTATTATTGTTTAATGATTTAAATGTTGTTTTAATGTGGGTCTGATCGATAGTTGAATAGTAATTCATGAATTGTAGTTGCAAATACAATTTAAGCTCAGTGTTTAGGGCTTGCTCGAGAGAGAGGTTCTAAGACCAAGGTTATCGATTGATGATTGTAGTGTGTGGGTTTTATGGGTTTAGCTCGAGAGAGTGAATCTTAACTCATTCCTACCTATCTAGCTCGAGAGAGTAGATAAATTAAGGTTTTGGGCTATTTTGTAGTGTTAAACTTGTCGAGGTTCGAGAGAACTCGCCTGAACAGTAACAGTTGTTCGAGAGAAAACTATTGCACCTATAGTCTAGCCTACCCACAGTGATTCAACACTTTATTAATAAACTTCAATTACACTTATAGTGAAATTAGCTTATAATCAATCACATCTCGAGAATCCCGTCCTACTTGTCTAATCCCATGTTTTAGTGATTATTGTAGTTGTTAATTGACACTTAAATACCCCCCATGTGACATTCGTTGTCAAACCTTTGACTTATTTTGTTTGATTTTGACAATGTCTACTTCTATAACCGATTAAATCGCATCTTTACTTCCTAATTGAATTCAATACAGTACCGCTCCGTGTGGGTTCGACCCTAACCATTCGTTGGGGTTATATACTAGATTATTATCGCCTACACCTAGTATTGGATGAGATAAAGTTGAGCGTTTATCAGTATGCAAAGGTGGATCCCGACCATACTCATGAATTATGTGGGGGCTACAAGTAGCAAACAAGGCCACCATCTATTAATTACTTAATTAAGCTAAGTGATAAATAAGATACTAACATTATATGATTAAGAGAGATAAGCAAGGAGACAAAAAATACACAAGTATATAGAACAAAACCGATTTTATTTATTAATCACCCCAAACAGTTATAATTATAAACAAGTAAAGGGGAAAGGAAAATGAAACTATGATACCTAGATTAACACCCTTTTACGAATCAGCACTCGGCTTATTATTTGGGAGACAAAATCAGAGTTTTGTCGTTTTATGCTCGAGTCAACTTTCATCCTCTCCGTTAAAGGGCCTAACTACCCTACCCCACTTTCCACCTTCATAGCGTCCTAGAAGGTGCCTAGCGTCCCCACTTAATGTCCAAGAGGCATTGGACTTCTATTAAGGTGGTTTTAGACAAAAATAAAATATAAGATATTAATTAAGGCCCCCTAAACACCAAATGAAACAAATTGGACAACACTTAGCACATAAAATCTCATATTGGGCTCTAGGTTTTAGTTATTAGCATGCTAGCAAACACACATAATTAGTAAAATGTCTCATGTGTGGCATACACACATTATAAACATACAAACGGGTATCATAACAATATAATTTAGTGTAGAGAGGGCATAATTATTAAATGGGAAGTTTTAAACATTATGTATGTCACGACCCAGACCGCCGTGATTGGCACCCACACTAACCCTCCGGTGGGAGAACCACTACCATAACTTGACTAAGCAATTTAAAGAAACTAGATCATTAAAAGATACGGAAGCAGTTTTAAATGATGAATTAAGTACTGAGTTGAACTCAGAAGGTTTAACAAAAACAACCAAGCATAAACCTCGCGGAAATTCAACCCCTAGACTAGAAAGTCATCATGTCAAAACTCTACTAATCAACAAGTCTAAGAAAAAGGGGTGCAACCCCAACAACTTAACATAAGTAAAAGTCTGAATATATAGTATGAGTCCGAAAATAATGGACTAAACTAATGAAGGATCCATGGCAGCCTAGAAGAACTGGCTCACCCTCGAATCCGGTCTCGATCAATGATCTCCTAGATGGGGTCTGTCAGTAGCCGCCTGAAGATGCCCTGTACTCAACAAAGAAAGAGCAAGTGTAGTATCAGTACACGAAACAGTGGTGTACTGGTTGGATCACACTGTTACTCCTGTAAGCGAAATATAAGCAAGTAATTACAACACAATAAGCACACCTATACAGGATGCATAATTAAATTATCATTTTAAAAGTAATGTGCAATTCCATAGTATCAATAACAAGTAGATATGACAGTTACAATGGTCCTCTCAAAGAACCCACACCCAAATTGTTAATATGTCGAAACGTGACACCCGATCCAATCTATAGGTGTCGAAACGTGACACTCGGTCCAATATATGTGTCAGAATGTGACACCCGGTCCAATATATATGTCGGAATGTGACACTCGGTCCAGTCACCACAACCACAACCACAATCACCCCATAATGAACAGTGCACACAATCACACAATCAAGTAACAGGTTCATGACATGTAATTGTTCATACTTAATCATTTCATTAGATTCGATTCATGTTTCCCTATTCACATACATACATGCATACAATGGAGCATTTAATAGGCATATATAACACAATGGGAAGTCGAACCATCACCTACCTCGAAACCAAGCCTGAACACTCCTAAGACACTTGAGCCTTTCCTTTCCGGAGTCTTTCAACTTGTTCTTGGTCTAAAACAATTAATTAATGCAAAGATCAATAAACAAGGCTTAATTTACCCGAATTATAACAAAATATCAACCTAAGGCTAAACCCATGATCCTAATGCTCAACTAGGGATTTTCCCACCATTAACTTCAGACCAAAACCCTCCCTCAATGATAATTAACAAGGATTCTAAGTTCTAAGAATTGAAATATAGATTAATGGAGTAATTAAATTACCTTTGGTGCGAGAATTCGTGGAAATTTGATGAGAAACTTCCCTAGGTCGTTCCTTAGCTCTTAAGAAAGAGGTTGCGCAGAAAATAATATTTTTGGGGCTTTTTTCCCGGTTTAAGTCGCGACTAGCCCGCTACAGTGGGCCCCACCCTACCACAGCGACCTAGCGAAATTAATCCAGCCCCAGTGGCTTGCACGGAGACAGAAACTCAGAATTTGAGTTCCAAGTTCCCATTTCGCAGCACACCTTTAAACCTTGATATTCTAAAACTACCCTTTCACGCCAAGATTAGTTTCAGGAGTTCTACTCACCCAAATTCGATTTTATAAAGTCGTACAGTCTTTTTAACGTCGTGTCTATCCCCTCACGTGATCAAACTCACAATTAAATCCCCCATCCATTACCGAATTGCCCTAGACCTCACATAACTCAGTCTTCGTCCAAGTCTGGCTTAGGGGGAAAATTTCCAAGTTACTACTCAAAAGTTTTCTGGCCCAAATTCGCCCATTGGCTTTTCCATAACGACGGAAATAGGTCGTTACAATAGATACCAATTTATCCATCACTCGTCCCCGAGTGATAAACTAGGAGAACTGGCTAAGACAAAAGTAAAATAGTACATGAATCGTCGAATAACTTGGGATACTTGTTTCGCATGTCCTTCTCGGTTTCCGAAGTAGCTTCCTTAACCGAATAATGCTTCCATGAACTTTCACGGACTTTATCTCCTTGGTCCTCAGCTTTCGATATCGCGATCAAGAATTGCAACCGGTTCCTCCTCATACTGAAGGTCTTTTTCTAACAAAACTGAGTCCACTTTATGATGTAATCTTCGTCCCCATGATACCTTTTCAACATGTAAACGTGGATCACTGGATGGACTCCAGATAGGCTAGACGGTAAAGCCAACCTATAAGCCACTGGCCCTACACAGTCAAGAATCTCAAATGGCCCGATGTATGTATCGAGGACTAAGCTTGCCCTTCTTGCCGAATCTCATAACCCCCTTTATGGATGACACTTTTAGAAGAACTTGATCACCAGCCTGAAATGTCATGCCCCTTACCTTACGGTCTGCATACTTTTTCTGTCGACTCTGGACTACTAGAAGCTTAGCTTGGATGCTTCTCACCTTATCCTGAGCATCTTTCAACGAATCAACCCCCAAAGGTTTCACATCTCTAGTCTCAAACCACCTTATGGGTGATCTACATCCCCTCCCATAAAGTGCCTCGAACGGTGCCATGTTAATGCTGGAGGGATAACTCTTATTATATGAGAACTCACAAAAAGGTAGGAACTTATCCCAATGCCCTCTAAACTCAATCACACATGCCCTCAACATGTCCTCTAAATCTTGAATAGTTCTCTCTGACTGCTCGTCCATTTGTGGATGGAAAGTTGTGCTAAAAGTGAGTTGAGATCCCAACTCCTCTGCAATTTTCCCCAAAACTTGGATGTGAACTGCGTACCATGGTCCGAGATGATGGAAAGGGGCCACCCCATGCAACCTCACTATCTCATTTACATACACCTTAGCCAACTACTGAGCATTATAGTCTACTCTGACTGGAATGAAGTGGGTTGACTTAGTCTGTCAACCACCACCCAAATAGAGGCAAACTTCCCCAAGGTCTTGGGAAGACCAACCACGAAATCCATAGTTATCCTTTCCCACTTCCATTCACGGATTGTCATTCGCTGAAGCAAACCTACATGCCTTTGATGCTCATACTTTACCTGCTGACAGTTTTGGCACTTAGCCACAAACTCATCTATGTCTTTCTTCATGCCAGGCCACTAATAAATTCGTTTAAAATCTCGGTACATCTTGGTCACACCCGAATGCATAGAATACTGTGAACCATGGGATTCTATCAACGTCTTCTGAATCAAGTCATCCACTTGGGGAACACAAATTCTTCCCCTAAAATTGAGCACACCATCTGCATCAAGAGCCGTATCTAAAGCCTTGCTAGACACAGTCTTCTTTTTTAGCTCATTCAAACTCTCATCTTCAAACAACTTGCCCTTGAACTCCTCAATGAATGTGGGCCTAACCTCAATGTTGGCTAACACCCCACTTTTCTATGAGATGCCCAATTGCATGAACTTAGACTCCAAGGTCTGAATCTCCATGGTCAAAGGTCGCTTGGACACACCCAAGTAAGCTAGACTACCCATACTCACCATCTTCCGGCTTAATGCTTCTGCCACCACATTAGCCTTACCCGGATGATACTGGATGGTAACATCATTATCCTTGAAAAACTACATCCACCTTCGTTGTCTCAGATTTAGGTCCTTCTGACTTAATACATGTTGTAGACTATGATGATCAATAAACACCTCACACTTGACACCATAAAGGTAATGCCGCCAGATCTTGAGAGCAAACACTACCGCTGCCAACTCTAAGTCATGTGTCGAGTAGTTTCTCTCATGCACCTTCAGCTGCTGCTATGCCATTCTTATCCTGCATCAACACAACACCCAAGCCCAAATGTGAAGCATCACAATAAACAATGAAATCCTTACCTTCCACTGGCAGTGTCAGAATAGGTGTTGTGGTCAGAAGAGTCTTGAGCTTTTTGAAGCTCTCTTCACATTTGTCAGTCCACTCGAAAGGCACCTCCTTTTGGTTCAGCTTTGTCAAATGCGTGGCGATTGAAGAAATTTTTTTCACAAACCGTCGATAGTAGATGGTGAGCCCGACAAAAATCCTAACTTCAGTCACAGACCTAGGCCGGACCCAGTTCTTGACTGCTTCGATCTTTTGGGGATATACCATTACCCCTTCCTTTGAAACCACATGCCCCAAAAAGGCAACTGAAGTCAACCAGAACTCACACTTGGAAAATTTTGCATACAACATTTTGTTTTCCAAGGACACCCAAAACAATACGAAGATGGTCGGCATGCTTTTCCTTACTCTTCGAATAAACCAAAATGTCATCCATAAAGACAATAACAAAAGAATCCAGGAATGGTTTGAACACACCATTCATCAAACTCATGAAGGTGGCAGGCGCATTAGTCAACCCAAACGACATCACTAAGAACTGATAGTGCCCATAACGAGTCCTGAATGTCATTTTGGGTACATCCTCAGGCCTAATCTTTAACTTATGGTAACAAGACCTTAGGTCAATTTTAGAGAAAATTGATGCACCCTGCAACTGGTCAAAGAGATCATCTATCTGAGGTAACAAATACTTATTTCGAATGGTGACCCTATTCAACTGTCAGTAGTCTATAGACATCCTCATACTACCATCCTTCTTCTTAACAAACAAGACAAGAGCACCCCACGTGGAAGCACTAGGACGAATGAAACCTTTATCAAGAAGCTCCTGGATTTGAGCTTTAAGCTCTCTTAATTCTGCCGGAGCCATGCGATAAGGAGGAATGAAGATGGGGCGAGTGCCCGGCTCCAAGTCAATGCAAAAATATATATCCCTATCCGGAGGCATACCAGGCAAATCAATAGGAAACACTTCTTTGATTTCAGACACTACAAGAATAGACTCAATAGAGGGAGACTCAGCATCAACATCCCGAATATGAGCCAAATATGCCAAACACCCTTGCCCCACCAGTTTCCTAGCCCGAACGAAAGATATGACCTAAGCTGGCTTAGGCTTGTACAACCCTTCCCACTCTAACTTTTCCCTACCCAGGATTTCTAGAGTCAAAATCTTAGCATTACAATTAAGCACAACATAATAAGGGGACAACCAAATCATGCCTAAGATTATATCAAAGTCAGTCATACCCAGAATAACCAAATCAGCCCAAGTCTGAAAACCCATAAACAGGACAAAACAAGCACGATAGACATGGGTGACTATGATAGACTCTCCAACTGGGGTAGAAACATGGATGGGGGCATCAAGCACATCACAAACCGCATCAAATCCCAAGGCAAACTGTACTGACACATATGAATAAGTAGAACTCGAATCAAACAAAACAGTAGTCATCTGGCCACAGACAAGAATAGTACATGTGATCACTGCATCAGACGCATCAGCCTCGATCTTTCCCGGAAAGGCATAAAACTGAGCCCTATCATCTTAACGGGAAACCTCCTTGCCTGGCTGCCCTGCTCATCTACCTGCATTACCATTTCCCCGGCCTCAATGTCCTCACTGATTTTCTCCTCACCCAACTTGTGGACATCCTCAGCCATTACTACCGCTGCCTGATGGTACCACTGCTCTGGTCTGCTGCTGCACGGGGCCAGGCATATGTGGATGGGGAAAATCTCTCCTCATATGTCCAGGTTCTCAACAATTGTAACAACTATGGTCAAAAGATGGTCTGCTGCCAGAAGCAGGTGCGACTCCCTGACTATCCTGAATAGGATTCTGTTGTGGACTCCTCAGTAACCACCCGTAGAAGCGGGTATGGCTGAATGAATTGGTCGGGCTGCAATTGCTAGCCTACTTGAACCTCTGGAGTAGGAACCATGAAAGTTGCCTATGTTCTTGGGCTTCTTAGCCAAAGCCTTGGCCTGCCCATCACGTCGAACTCCTTCCACTTTCTTCACAAAGTTTGTCACCTCATTAAAACTTTTACCTGTAGAGGTCATGTGAACAAACAATACTTGTAACTCGGGGTTCAATCCCTTGACGAATAGATGAATCCTCTCCTCTTTTGTAATCACCAACTGTGTAGCATATCTGGACAAGGCATGGAACTTAGCCTCATAAGAAGCAAAAGTCATACCACCCTGCTTCAAGGCCATGGACTCATCCTTCTTGCAATCCCTCAAAGTCCGGGGAACATACTTCTCCACAAACAAATCATGGAACTGCATCCAAGTGAGTGGGTGCAAGACTGGCAATCTGCATTCCACATAGGCCCTCCACCACTGCTTAGCCTTACCTTCAAGCTGGAAGGTCACGAACTCTACTCCATGCTGGTGTACAATGCCTAGCTTGTCAAGCCTCTCATAGAAGTCCAGACTGAACTCATAGACATCCCCACTCTCAAAACCATGGAACATAAGCGGCTTCAGCTTCAGAAATTTAGTTAAAATCTCATGTTCAGTACCAGTCATCATAGGACCCAATAGGGAACGGAAGAAACCATCAGTGTCTAATGCTCCATCCATCTTGGGAACAGTAGCAGTAATGGGGTGGTTGACTGGAGGTTGAGCAGCTTGCACTGTGGGAAGGACTCCAGAGCCGACCAACCCACTCAGAAAAGTCATGATTTGCTGAGCTATCACTGGGTCTAAGGGAGGAAGACATGTAGTCTCAGCCTATGCGTCCTCCTCTAGTCCAACATCCTCTTTGACTTCGATCTCCACATTATCTTTCACCTCTTCTTGGGGTGCAGGAGGGGCCTCTTCCCTGGGAACATTCTCAACTGGGGCTTCACCATTGGCGGGTGCTACCCTTCCTTGGCCTCTGCCCCTTCCTTTTCATCTACCCCTGCCTCGACCATGGCCTCTTGCTGAGGGCTCCTCTGTTAGCTCATTGATGGGAGCTAGGGGCCTGACGCCGTTGTATCGCGTGTTAACCATCTGCGGACAGAAGAGGGAAGGAGATTAGATACCAATTTGGATCACCAGATACCAATTGGAATCAAGTCATAGCACAAAAGGAGAAGAAGACAGAGAGATTTCCTAAAGTCATGTAGCCTCTCGAAGAAAAGTACAAACATCTCCGTACCATTCCGCAAGACTCTACTAGATTTATTTTGGTACAATGAGATCAATGAACCTAGGGCTCTGATACTAACCTTTTAACGACCCAGACCATCGTGATTGGCACCCACACTAACGCTCCGGTGGGAGAACCACTACCACAACCCGACTAAGCAACTTAAGGAAACTAAACCTTTGAAAGATACGGAAGCAGATTTAAATAATGAATTAAGTACTGAGTTCCCATAAAATCATAAGGTTTAACAAAAACAACCAAGCATAAACCTCGCGGAAATTCAACCCCTAGACCTGAAAGTCATCTTACCAAAACTCTACTAATCACCAAGTCTAAGGAAAAGGGGGTGCAACCCCGACAACTAAGCATAAGTAAAATTCTGAATATATAGTCAGAGTCCGAAAAGAATGGACTAAACTAATGATGGATCCATAGCAGCCTAGAAGAACTGGCTCACCCTCGAATTCGGTCTCGGTCAATGATCTCCTAGCTAGGGTCTATGAGTAGCCGCCTGAAGATGCCTTGTACTCAACAAAGAAAGAGCAAGTGTTGTATCAGAACACGAAACAATGGTGTACTGGTAGGATCACGTGGCTACTCCAGTAAGAGAAATATAAGCAAGTAATTACAACACAGTAAACACACATATACATGATGCATAATTCAACCATCATTTTAAAGCAATGTGCAATTCCATAGTATCAATAATAAGTAGATATGACATTACAATGGTCCTCTCATGGAACTCACACCCAAACTGTAATGTGTTAGAACGTGACACTCGATCCAATATATATGTGTCGGAACATGACACCCAATCCAATATATGTGTCAGAACGTGACATTCGGTCCAATATATGTGCCGAAACGTGACACCTGATCCAGTCAGCACAACCACAACAAAAATCACACCCATAATAAATAGTGCACATAGTCACACAATCAAGTAACAGGTTCATGGCATGTAATTGTTCATATTATATTCAATTCATGTTTCCCCACATACATGCATGCATACAATGGAGAAATTAACAGGCATAAATAACACATCTGGAAGTCGAACCATCACCTACCTCGAACCAAGCCTGGACATTCCTAAGACACTTGAGCCTTCCCTTTCTGGAGTCTTTCAGCTTGTTCTTGGTATAAAACAAATAATTAATGCAAGGAACAATAAACAAGGCCTAATTTACCCAGATTATAATGAAATATCAACCCAAGGCTAAACCCATGATCCTAATGCTCAACTAGGGATTTTCCCACCATTAATTTCAGGCCAAAACCCTCCCCCAATGATAATTAACAAGGATTCTAAGTTCTAAGAATCGAAATATGGATTTGGGGAGTATTTAACTTCCCTTTGGCACGAGAATTCGTGGAAATTTGATGAGAAACTGCCGTAGGTCGTCCCTTAGCTCTTAAGAACGAGATTTTGCAGAAAATAACATTTTTGGGGGTTTTTTCTCCAAATTAAGTCACGACTAGCCCACCACAGCAGGCCCCATCCCATTACTGCGGCCCTGCCCTGGTGGAATTAATCTCGTACCAGCGGCTTGCCCAGAGACAGAAACTCGGAATTTGAGTCCCAAGCTCCCATTTCTCAACACACCTTCAAACCTTGATGTTCTAAAACTACCCTTTCATGCCAAGATCAGTTTCGGGAGTTCTACTCTCCCGAATTTGATTCCGTAAAGACGTACATGCTCCTTAACGTCTTGGTTGTCCCCTCACTTGATCAAACTTATAATTAAATCCCCCATCCATTACTTGATTTCCCTAGATCTCACCTGACTAAGTTTTCATTCAAGTCTGGCCTAGGCAGAAAATTTCCAAGTTACTGCTTAGAAATTTTCTGGCCCAAATTCCTTCCCCATTGGCTTTTCCATAACGATGGAAACAGGTCGTTACAATGCAGAAAACAGTCATTAGAGCGGTAGCAGATTATATAATCATTCATTAGCATGCTGAAAATAGTTAATTCCTTTTAAGTGGCAAAAATGTTTATTCACATTGCAAAATTAATTAATTCGAGCGGGACTTAATTATGCGCAGATCAATTTTTAATTTTAAAACAGCTCAGATTTTTATCAGAAATTAATACTATGCTGATATTAACTCTTAAACTGGCAGAGAACTAATTAAGTATTAACAGGGCAATAATAATCATGCAGAAACTAATTATTCAATTATTATAATGCTTAAGTTACTAGAATACGATTTTAACAAGCTGATTTATTTTATCTGATTAACATTGATCTTATTAGTTAACTCATATACGCATGGTTTCTAAGTGTGAACATGTTGAAATTATTGTCAATCCTATAGGCATGATATCTGGGTAATCTGGGTGTATTCACATAGCAACCTTTAAATTCTAATTAAATGGACTAATTAATGATATGCTGAAATTGAATTAAGATTACTTTCTGGACATTGCAGATTTAAGTATCTAAACATGCTGGAAATTAATCGAGATTAACTTGTTAATTGTTAACATACTAAAATTTATTAGAAACACTTAGATAAATTCTCATGGGCCTATTTTATTAACATGTTGAGGTGAATAGAGTCCAAATCTAAATAACTAGACTAGTTTTCTAAATAAAGTAAATATTCAGATTATAAGACAAAATATTTATTACATAATGGTTGATTTAAAATAAGACAAAGTTATAATCAAGAAATGGTTGATTTTAGGTAGATTGTTTAAGAAATTCCGACATGCTTGCATGCTTCAAGTGATTTAAGCAACATAGGCAGATTTTTATAACAATCACACACAATAAAATGAAATAAATAAATAAAAACAGTTAGCACGCAATTCCTCTCCCCCCCTCCCCCTTTAGGCGATTCTCCAAGTTATTTCATAAATAGAGAGTCAGAGTTATAGTTTATACAATTATTACAAGCCAAAATAAGGGAAAGACAAAGTAAATGATAAATACAGATTCAAACTATAAAAAATTAAACCGAAATAATCCCTTCCTAGACAACTTTTCATGTCTTGCACTTTAAGTTCAAACCTTTCTAAAGCAAAGAAGATATAGACCAAAATAATAAAATACGCAAAAAGCAGGTTATATAATCAAATTAATTATTCATATATGGGCAGCATCAACATATACAGATTAGTAAAATTGATTCACAGAGCACACATACAACATTCAAACAAATAGCACAAAAACATACATAACATCACACATAGAAAAAGGGAAAGAGGACTGACCCAGATGCTTCCTTTTTATTTTATTTTATTCATACATACTAGTGTGTGTAAAATTCATACTAAAGAAAATAATATTAATGTGAAAACAAAGATTAAGTTGATGAAAAAGTCTAAACAATTTAGTAGATTTAATTATCAGCAAAGAAGACAAATTGAATTCGATATAAGACCCGAACACAGCAAAATCAAGTGGGAAAGTACCTCTTAGAATGTTCATCGAATTTTTTTTCTTCTTTAGAGTAGAGAGTATTTTTGCTCTTGTTAAAGTATCAAGTGTAAGTGTGAAAAAGAAAAAATGGGCAAAAGGTCTCCTTTTATAGGGATTGGGGGGGGGGGGGGGGGGAGGAAACAAATTGATTAAATTAAACGTTTTCCTTATTATAAAAAGAG